>CM028696.1:62051746-62355134 GCA_016771965.1 Brassica carinata | reverse complement strand
CATTTACTCGCGATCGAAAGCAACACCGACCATATATAGCACAATCCGCCCGGGTATCGAAAATCGGTGGACGAGTGAGGAATTGAGAAGGTCCATTAAGATAGTGAGAATGACTATTTTAAGCAAACTATAAAAAACAAAGGGACACAAGGACACATGCTTGCTTTGATTCCTCTCCAAAATCTCTTACATAGATTTTTAATCAATGGAGGAGACTTTGCACTTTACAGTAATACCATTGATACCTTAGCCCATTGTCTCAAGACAGCTGTTCCATAGCTGTCTGATCTCCATCTCTCTCCCCCCCCATGTGACCTTTACTCAGAGGTAATAAAAACACTTTGATCACATCCAATTCATTATGTTCTTTTTACATTTATACATCTCATTTACTCTCTATCTATATGTCTCCTTCATTATTTATCCCACATCTTCTCTCCCTTCTATTTGTATAGCTACTATTTGTTAAACATAGCCATTTTGGTTACTCCCTTCTTCCTCTCCTCCTTTAGTTTTATTTATCCATCTTCATATGGTTTAGGACGTACGTTATTGATCTGATTCCACTTTCCATTTGCCTCGAATTCAGATTTTTCTTTCTTTCCTTTGTTTACATTCTAGGGTTTTAACGTTTTTCTATTGTAATTAAACTCCTAAATCCTTGTAAATTCATGCTTGTTTTCTTTTGAAGAAACTGCGATTAAGGTCGATCTTCTTTTCTTTTTATTAGATAAAATATAGAAATTATCTTCAATGGCACAACTCCCTCCTAAAATCCCCAACATGACACCACATTGGCCTGATTTCTCTTCCCAAAACCTCACCGCAACCGCTTCAACCGCCGTACAAAACCCTTCATGGGTAGACGAGTTCCTCGACTTCTCAGCTTGTCGCCGTGGAAACCACCGTCGTTCCATAAGTGATTCCATCGCTTTCCTCGAAGTTCCATTCGTCAGAGGCCACGGTAGCACCCAAAACAACCACTTCGATAAATTCGACGATGAGCAATTCATGTCCATGTTCAAGGACGACAACGACTTGCATAATAATCCTTCCCATAACAACAACAATGCGGGGACCACTGGCTCTTCCTCGAATACATCCACGTTGTCCGATCATAACAGCTTTAACGGCGACAAAGAACCACCGTCCGATCATAATATGAAACATAAAAACGACGAGGTCCACAGCCAGTGCAAGACGGAGCCTGAGGACGGTGCGGCGTCAAATAACAATTCAGGCGATAGCTCAGTCACCAGAATTCTTGATCCCAAAAGGGTTAAGAGGTAAATTTTTATTTATATTCACCGTCTTACTATTGCAAACATAAGATCATGCATGCACGTACAGATATTAACTGAAATTAACGTCACGTCGATCAATAATAATATTTCTACAGAATATTAGCAAATCGGCAATCAGCACAGAGATCAAGGGTAAGGAAACTGCAATATATCACGGAGCTCGAACGTAGCGTTACTTCATTGCAGGTACATTTACATTTTACAGTTTCATAGCCTGTTTAAATAATTTAATATGATTGCAATCTTAAATCGTTTTGGTTATAAAATGATATTAAAGGCGGAAGTGTCAGTGTTATCGCCAAGAGTTGCGTTCTTGGACCATCAGCGTTTGCTTCTCAACGTGGACAACAGCTCTCTCAAGCAACGAATCGCTGCTTTAGCCCAAGACAAAATTTTCAAAGACGGTAATTTTTATACGGTTTAATTTCATACATCTATTAATTTCCCTAAATTATGAAACAAAATTCAAATTAAATATTTTAAATAGTATATAAAACTATATCAAGACAAATTTTTGATAGAAATATTTAAATAGTATTTAAAACTATATACTAGAAATTAATGACAAAATAGTTTATATTTCCCTGCCAATACATAACTCAACTGTGTGGCTTTGTGGCTTTTTATCACTATAAGGATGTATGCGTTTTTGCGTGTCTGATGTATATTCTTTAAATATGTTTTTTTTTTTCATTTTTTCCTGTTGAGGTATTCAATTATCACTGATAGTATATGAGCATACCCAATTATCTATTTTTTATATATCACTTGCAGCGCATCAAGAAGCATTGAAGAGGGAAATAGAAAGGCTTCGAGAAGTGTATCAACAACAAAGCCTCAAGAAAATGGATAATGCAAATCATTTACAGGCCACAGGAACCGTAGCTAATTCGGCCGTTGACATCAAGCCGTCTAATGAAAATTAAAAGAGGAGCTCTTCAATGTATGATAAGTCATCAGAATCAACAATATTCTACTCACTTTTCTTTGTAAAGGTTCTTGACCGTATAAAATTTATTTCGGTCAAGAATATATATTAGAAGACGGCATTTTTTTTATTCTTATCACCATTTTTAAAGTTGTGGTGAATTCAGTTTGATATCGATGTATTTTATCTTTTATTCTATGTCGTTTTTCTGTGGGGTTAATGTAAGGGAAGTCATCAATTGTTGTTTATACAAAGAACTAGTTGATTTGTTAAGCTTTTATATATTTGGAGTGTACAAGGATTTGTGTACTAATTAAGATTCATTCTAAATAGTTGTTTTCATCATCTTCTATCTATATTACATTTCTTCTAAAAAAGAAACATTGTTCCAGTTTGTTTATTAGATTGGTTTTTCGATAGTTTATTAGATCGGTTAAACAAGAAATATGTTAAACAAACTAAAAAAGAGAAACTAATATTCTTTTTTGTTTGCTGCATGTACTGTAAATTTATTCAACAAAAACCATATTTACAATGATATAACCTTTAGAATGTTTGAATTATTTTGGAAACTCAATTTTCGATGACAAACTGAAAAAAATAAGTGAACGGCTAAAAATAATATGAAGCTATTAAATGGTTCTTACTTGTACCACCTTTTTCTGTCTCAACAATTTTTACACATATAGGAATATGTCATTTAACGACATTATACTATTTAAGTAAGAAAATAGTATGTCGATAATGTCATATATAATCTAGATGGTAGGAATAAGAATCGTATAGCATGTCCACTCATGCAAGGAAAAGATAAATGCATGAATTTTATCAACCAGCACATATGAAGGCTAAACTTATCGAGTGAAAAGGAAACAAAAGAAAAAGAGGAACGCGTGTGGACACATATGAAGGCTAGCTAAGCTGTGAGTTCACGTGATGTGTTCCTGCACTGGACCACTACGCGTTCTCGTTACATGATTGTTTTTTCCTCATTCTTTTTGGTATTTTACTACGCGTTCTCGTTACATGATTGCTTTTTCTCATTCTTTTTGGTATTTTTCAGGATTTGGGTTTGAAGATTCTTTAAGCAAATGGTAGCATGGAATCTCATTGGACCAATGAAGACAATAGATAACTGACAATGATATAGTGTCATTTTTAACTATTTTATTTTTAACTATTATATGAGATGTTCACAACGGAGAAATAACTTTAACAAAGAAATTAAGCTCCTTTTTTTTGAACTACAAACAAAGAAAGCTCCAACGCCTGGAAATTCAGTTTTAACAACGGGACACATTCCATTGCCTTCTTGTTTTTGGGGTTCAATGTAAACCCCTGAATTCACGTACATTTTTGTAACTTTGTTAGTCAACACGTTCCAACTCAGAAACAATCGAAATATTGTTGAGAAGAGTAGTGTTCATAAAATAAATTGATAACTGATATACTTGTTATGTCTTATTTTACCTCAAAATATACTGGATTTTAGTCAGATTTTTTATGTATTTAGTATATCTGATGTAGCTGTAAGAATTAAATGAATAAAAGAAAAAATATTTTCACATCAGTACTTTTTCAACAACTTTCTATATAATATTTTAGAAAATTTGGCTTATACAACTACTTTTATTTTTAACTGTAACTTTAAAAATTAAATAAATAATAATCAATAACTTTTATGGCTATAGATAGAAACTAAAGAATTAAACAAAAATTAAAACTTCTGATCCCAAGAAAATTAAAGCTAAGAGCATGATTATCCCTATAACCTCATATGAGTTTCTTAATGATTATTTAATTAATTAATTGTACTTTAGTTGTACTTAAGAATTCTAGTTAAGAAACAATTAGAATGTGTGCTCCAATGGTAGTTTTCTAATTAGAGGTTCTTAAAAAAATTAACTTTTTTGTGGATTACCTTCAAAAGAGAACCATATCTCACATACTTCAACGATCCTATATGTCCATCAACAAACAAATACCGCGAAAAGACAAACTTGATGAGATTTAGCTCTGAATATATACGTGTTGATGATTAGGAATTTCAGAAAAAGAAGAGTACAAAGCACATACACTATCTCAGTGTATCGAAGTCTCCAAACAGGGAAACCGAGGTGGCTCCTTACAGGTCCATAAACCAGCAAAAGATACGTGCACATTCTCACCTTCCAGAGTTTAGATCATCAGTTTAATGTTTATTTGAGTTTCATATGAGAGAATCAACACTAACCAACAACTTTTAATGCTTCGTTCAGATTAGACTCTGTAAAAATAACAATCAAAACAGCTTCATTTGAAGATACTTTTACTAATCTATAAATGTTTCTTTATATCATGAGTTAGGGAGAAGCTGATGATTTGATTCATGACCACAGTAGCACACTAAAGAAAATGTAGCTCATCGAAATGAATGCTATGTTTTGTATCATACCTGTAACAGAACTGAAAAGGTAGAAAAGGAAGTGAAATCCGTAAGACCACAAACTTTGAAGAAATAAACACGCATGACTATCAACAATATCTGATAATTATCAAAACAAACAACATTGCGTAGGAAAGCTTCAAGTTAAGCCTCCTTGAATCCATTCTCAACCAGCAATTCAACCACTTTCGTTGAGTTACCATCAAAACTATTCACAACAACGCAAGACAACATGAATCAATGTCAAATTATGTCAAAAAAAGTTTGAAGCTTTTGGTCTCTAAATCCTCCTTACTTGTCAAGGACACAAACAACTGTGTTCTCCGGATCAGAGAAGCTCCCTTTAACTCTCTTCAAAACCCCCGACTCATCTTCCCCACTATACGGAACCTGAACGAGCTCTTACCAAGAAACTTGAGATTACGAAACGCGTTCACGGTGGATTGGTCGGAGATTGAGGTGAAGGGGGCTGTTGATGCGAGGACAGGGAACGAAGAGGATGGTGGTGTGAGAAAGGGTGAGAGAGAGATGGGTTTCGATCGATCGAACGAAGACGGACGATACGCCGTGAGGATCGATCGTCTGACGGAGAACAAGAGAGAAGAAGGACGAGACGCCGTGAGGACCGACCGAATCGTCGATCGTCTCTGACGGAGAAGACGTCGTGGTTTCTTTCTCCGAATGATAGAGAAGACGACAAAAGGGAAAAAAAAAAGAAAAAAAAAGAAAAAAAAAGAACCCTTTATTTGCTGACACGTGGTTATGAAACCCACTCAAAAATCAGTTGCCAAAGACCCAACTTAAAGATCGGTAATGTGTTTTTTAATTAGTTCTAAATTAAATCAGTTACTTTCCTTAAAAACCATGCTAAGAAACTGGGATAAACATGGTCTAAAGAAGTCCAACCAATTACACCTCATCAAAATCCTTTATGGAGTTAAAAGACTCAATTTTAAGTATATGGGTCAGAGGGTTTTAAAACGGCACAAAATGATTTTAACCGGAAGTTACCGAGTTCAATAACCGGTAAAAGAGTCAAAACTCCAAAAACTCTGCCTCTTTCAGATTCACTTACTCTTCGTCTTCCTCTTCTTACAGAAACTGTTAGATCTTTCCATAACCGATCACTCACTTCTAACTCCACTTCGAAATCTCCCTCTTAAAATGATTGGTTATACTCCTTCTCAGTTTCACTTCCACTACCTCCTAATGCATCTCTCCCTCGTCACCACCGTCACTACTGCGCAGTTCAATGGACAGGCGTCAGAGACGGATCTCTGGTGCGTGGCGAAGAACAACGCAGAAGATTCGGCTCTTCAAGCAGCAATCGACTGGGCTTGTGGTCCCGGTGGCACCGACTGCGCCGGGATCCAGCAAGGTGGGCCTTGCTACGATCCGTCAGATATAGTGAAAACGGCGTCGTATGTTTTTAATAACTATTACCTGAAGAATGGTCCGGAAGATGAAGCTTGCAACTTTAGTAACAGTGCAGCTGTTACTTCCCTTAATCCTAGTAAACCTTCCACCTTTTTTAAATATGGGTCAATAGGGACAGCAAAAGTATAGTTTTTTTTTTTTTTTTTGTTATGGAAAATAAAGTTCGATTTTAAAGTTTCGTGCTTTCGTTTGTTTTCAGGTCAAGGAACATGCAAACTCCCTTCAAGGTAATTAAGTTAATGTTAGTTTCAGGCTGTTTTGGTCCTAATTTGAATTCAGATCTGATGTTTTGTAATGATTCTTAGTTGATGGGTTTCACTAGTTACGGTTTTAGAATAAATGAACTTACTATAAGTGGAAAGAACATTTGAAATGTACACGTTGTTCGTTTAATTGAGAAATAGTCCACTCATGACTCATGCGCTTGAAGTCTATGTTTCAGTAAGAGGGTGAGTAATGGAAATATAGTGGATGCTGCTACCACTTCAACGCAGGGAACAACTGCACAAGAATCCTCAGATTTTAACCGAGCGGGACGGATCTTCAGCAGCATCTGGTCGTTGCCTTTCATCATTCTAGGCCTTGTTATGATCAATCATCACTTTTAGCAACCACATCGTTGTTGAATTGAAGCTAACCCTTTTTAGTATCACGATGTATCTTTTTACTAGCATATAAATATTGTTCCATTACACAAAAAATATCCACACAGAGAAAAAAAACAGAGTTTCAAGGCCTACAGTGTATAAAATTAAAATTTATCGACGTATGTATGAGTTATATGCATTATACATGATCCGGTACACGTTCTTGGTCAACACAAGAATGGTTGATCCTGTTCGATGATCTCTCCCTTGTCAAGATTTTTCTAAACGAATCTAATCGTGAAACTGACGACACGGCTGTTTTCTCACCCGATGAAGAAGATGCCGCAGCTTCCACCGACGAGACTTCGTCCAAAAACGGAGGAGCAGTCGGTGGTGAGGAGGCACCGTCACCACCGACTGGTCCTTCTCTAGGCTCAGGCTCAAGTCTCGGCCTTGGCTGAACTTCAGTCCGACAAACAGGACACGTGGAGCAAGCGGTGAGCCACTTGTCAACACAATCAACATGGAAGACGTGTTTGCAGCTCGGCAGCTCTCTAGCCGTGTCTTGCTCCTCCAACATGCTTAGACACACGGCGCATTCGGTAGCCGACGGCACGTCGCGGACGGTGAAACTAGGGAGAGAAGCGATGAGCTTCGGGTCGAGGCCACGTTTGGGCGTCTGAAAAGGGTGGCGTACGACGACGGGGAGGCCGCGGAAAGTCTCTCTGCGGCGGCGGAGAACGAATCTTGCGTAGAGATGGAGAATGAAGACGAAGAGGATGACTGCTGATAAAGAGACGACTGCTGCGAGCATGATCTTGCTGTTGCGGTCATAAGTAGAAGGGTTAGGCCAGAAGGAGTGGTGTCCATGACCATGATGGTTGAACCAGTAATGATCTCTATCGTCGGAGCTCATTGTGAATGTGGAAGGAAAGTGAACGAACAGAAATGGTTACTAACTTCTCATGTATTATATAAATAATAAAGGGATTTTTAAAATGTTTTGTTTTGATATTTTTTCAAAGGTTTGATAACTTTAGTTGGTGGGTGAAGAAAAATATGCAAGGAGATAGCTATACTTATAAAGGGGGTTAGAAAATTCACATTTGTTGACTTAATATGGATTGTTCAATATGTATTATTCAAGAACCAAGAAATTTTTTATATACTTTAGGTCTATTATTCAATTTTAGACTATATGTATTATTGGTATAGGTTTGGAAGTTTTTTGGAATATATCAAAGTTGTAGATTGAATTGCCTATTGTGATGTAAGTGTATTAGGTGTTGCTCGTTACGTAGGCTTAATTGTCTATCATCAATCCAGTATACGGAGAGTTTGTTATTTTGGATGGTGCGATTCGGTTCACCTAAGCTGATAGATTCATACATGTAAACATATAATAGCTGTATATATTTAACTTTTTGATGTTTGATTAAAAAACTAATATGTGTGGACCGCAGGACCAGTAAAGTCATGACTTCCTCATGCATTACAATTTGGTACATTCAATGAAATAAGATTGCATTCAGGAAAATTTAAAGATGATAAGTTTGATTTTTTGTCAACAAAAATGATAATTCTGTTATGAAATAACTTATAATTTATAGTATCGAGAAATTTAAATAAGAGTAGAATTTAATACCCGTAGGAAGCAAATAACACTAATATGAGGGAGAAAGTTTATTATAAAGAAGAAGAAGAAGATGTAATGGTTCTTTGATTATAAACTCTTGTTCTTGTTTATGGTGTACAAAAGAGTGAGATGAGTGATGGTATTTATAGTGAACAACAATACATAAAATAACAAAGATGGTGCTTAATTTGGTAAATGAGTGGGTGATCATAATGCTTGATGAGTAGATGATCATAGTGCTTGAGTTGGTAAAGGAGTGGATGATCATAGTGCTTGAGTTTGGTAAAGAAGTGGATGATCATTTCAATGCTTAATTTATAACACTCCCCCTTGATTATCCATCTTGTATTACGTGGTGCCTCGTTAAAAACCTAGTCATGGAAAACCCAATGGGAAAAACCGTAGTAAAAGTAAAAAGAGTACAACTACGTAAGCTCCTCCTCAAATGAGTAGTCATAGAACCTTTAGAACAATGATAGATTTTCATCTCTCAAATTGTAAAATTCTCTTTGGTTGTCTATCTTTTGTATGTTCTTTGTTGCCTCGTTAAAACCTTGTCATGGAAAAACCCAATGGGATAAAAAACCATGATAAGGAAAAAGAGTACAACCACACTTACTATCATATTTCTTTCCTCGAAACAATATCTTCGGGATATGCATTCCAATCAACTCTCTTCAGAGAATTAAGCTTAAGAGAATAAACTCTATTCATTTCTATTATGATATCTAGGGCCTTTAGACTTCTTGTCCATAATTCTCTTTTGACTTAGACAATAGTTTATTGGTCTATTTGGATTTTAAATCAAATTTCTTACATATAATCAGATAGAAATTGCCTCGCATTATACTAATTATTCATTTGTAACTACGAAGTTACTATTATGATTTTCTTTCTTTTCATATGAAATTACATCTTTCAGTAATGAAAAGATTAATAATTTTCTTAAATAACACTCTTACGCATGGTATTTGAACCAAACATATCTGGCGTCTTAAATAAAATACTTTAAGGATATTTATGATAACATCTCAGTTTTAGATCTACAGTTTAGAATACATAAAAACAATATAGTATTGTCAAGAGTTTTCTCTCAAATTGTAAAATTCTCTTTGGTTGTCTATCTTTTGTATGTTCTTTGTTGCCTCGTTAAAACCTTGTCATGGAAAACCCAATGGGATAAAAAACCATGATAAGGAAAAAGAGTACAACCACACTTACTATCATATTTCTTTCCTCGAAACAATATCTTCGGGATATGCATTCCAATCAACTCTCTTCAGAGAATTAAGCTTAAGAGAATAAACTCTATTCATTTCTATTATGATATCTAGGGCCTTTAGACTTCTTGTCCATAATTTCTTTTGACTTAGACAATAGTTTATTGGTCTATTTGGATTTTAAATCAAATTTCTTACATATAATCAGATAGAAATTGCCTCGCATTATACTAATTATTCATTTGTAACTACGAAGTTACTATTATGATTTTCTTTCTTTTCATATGAAATTACATCTTTCAGTAATGAAAAGATTAATAATTTTCTTAAATAACACTCTTAATGCATGGTATTTGAACCAAACATATCTGGCGTCTTAAATAAAATACTTTAAGGATATTTATGATAACATCTCAGTTTTAGATCTACAGTTTAGAATACATAAAAACAATATAGTATTGTCAAGAGTTTTCTTTCAAAATATAATTTTTCTATAACTCTTCAAGAGTTTTGATTATATTCAAATCATGATTCTATTGATTTATAATCTCTTGATAAATACAAATGGATACATTTGTTAATATTTCATATATCCCATAAAATAGTTTGTTTCAATTCGATCGAATATGCAGAGTTCCTGAACATGATTTTGATATCATCAATCCTTTATGGATTATACTTTCGTGGATTAACATTTTTCAAGTGGATTGTTTTATTCAAGTTCTTCCTTTATTACCGACTATAAGGAACTTGAAACTAGTTGCATCTATCATATGAAATTATGTCTCTTCACAATCAATTTCATATTGATCCTTCTTTGTGTGCAACAGTTCATTTACATCTCACTTGTTTTACACCTTTAGTGTATGGACTACTGGTCCAAATACTTCTATTTCACAAGAAGTTTATATCTTTGTCTATTGCATCTTTCTGATTTGGCCAATCATTTCTTTGTGTACACTTTTCAATAGACTTTCTTTCATGATCTTCTTTCTCATTTATTATATCAACTGCTACTTTGCATGTATAATATCATCGACGCCAATTTTCTTATCGGTTCCATTTTGTTTCATACATGACATAACTTATTGAGATCTCTTCATTTGTCTCGTGTACCTGAATTTTCGTCAGTCATGTTTAATTTCTCTTCTGGAGATCATACAAAACTATATTGCCTCGTTTTGACCATTATCAATATATGCTCCTTTTTCATTTACGAGGATTTATCTTTGGAACCAATCTGTCTACCACGCTGCAGAGTGACTAGTTTGATATTGTTCTTGTAGAACATTTATTCTTATTGGAGCATTTACAGCTGGTATATGTGACTTGATCACTATATTTATATGGGTCGGTTCGGCAACTGCTTTAGTAAGTTTTGAAATGAATTATCTTTTGGACTTCTATTTCACATTGTGTTTAGCCCGAGGATCAATGATAATTCATTTCAACTTATTTTCTTTTCCAGCTGTTTATTTTCTCCCCCTTATGTTGGAAGTACTAACTCACTTTTAGAATTCATGTATAGCCTTACTTATAGTTTTCGGGGATGGCTCTGGATTCTTAAGTGTCAATAGAGATTTATATCCAACATATATTTCCAACCTCATTTGAAAACACATCTTCATTTGAAGCTCATGGGAGCAACATCCAACATTCTTAGATGAAAATGATTGGTTTCTGATTCTATACCAATGATGGGGAGAACTAATGAATATTTATTGGCTTGATGCGATCCAATGTTGCTCAAAATGTTTAGCACTTATCTCAGTGAATGTGCTATAGTCGTTAAAGACTTTAAGAGGTGAATTCACCAATATTATAAAAATGCATAGTGGGTGATCAGTCCACTAACATCTTCGTTATTTATGCCAATATCTTATTTTGGCTGGTGAAACCATATTACCCTTTTATCTTATGGGTAAGCAACATATGTCAAATCATTCTAAGAATCTTCTGGTTCTTATATGACTATGCATATGACCTTTATGTATATATTCGCATTATTAATGAACCAAAATGGTCTAACTGATTCATGCCAAATGTAAACTTCTAGTTTACTATACATTTATCTTCATTATACTAATCTTTGTGTAGTACAATATATAAGAGACTGTAGATATTTTCTCTAAAATACTTATCTTGCTTTGAGAATTATTTCGATTAAAATATATATATCATTTCGTTTGCTTATTGTCTCAACATAAGTGTCTCAAAATCTTACGGATTTACTTTGAGAAAAATTCATTAATCTTAGTTTTAGTGTAAACATAATCTTCTGGATGTTTGACTTATCATAAAAGTGAGATTCTTTAACTCTTCCCTCGAGTATAATACTACATGTTTATCAATCTCGAATGTATCTCATTTTCTTAATCAACAACATATCCTACATGGGTTATGTATTTTCGTAGATCCTTTTAACTTTTGATACTTATAAAAATACAATACCTTAAGAACTTTAAATTGCATTCTTAAGAACTTTAAATTAAATTTTATGTGCAGAATACTATGTATACTTCTGGAGCATCATATATATCCTCTTTTTAAGCATTCTATAAGTTTTACTACCTTGTATTGTACACACAATAAATTTTCTTTCATCTTCAGATGAAGTCATAATTTCTTTTCTTTATTACCATGTTTATTTTCTCAACTTTAAGTGAGAGTATGAGTTCTATAAAGAAACTCTTTGGACCTTGACCTCATTTATGCTCACGTTTAAAACCACAATTTATGAGTTTTTAAATGTCATATTCTCTTCAGGAGAATGAATCATAATCAACTAGACGTGATTTATCAATAGATATTTTTTCAATATATATGCATCATAAAACAATTTCTTGAAGAAATTTTACTTTTAAACTTAACATCCAACATAGTTGGCTTTATTTACCGACTTCAGGTCTTGTAATCTTTAAATGCAAAATACAAAATGAGCTTTAGGTAATCACTTCAGGTGATAATACCTTTTTTATATATATTATCTTCCAAAACTTATGGATTTTTAGAGTCAAGCTTTAAACTTAAAATCCTCAATATAAATGGTAATAAAATCAAAATATTTCAAATATATATATAAATATGTATTAACAAAGGTGTCTTATTATATCAGAAAATAAATAAAACTTTCATAGTAATTATTATATAGACTATATTATTACTCTCATGCTTTTTAACAAAGTTTAACCTATCAATCAATTTAATGAACAAATTTATATCACTGCCAACTTCATGCAAATTGATTTATCTAATCAAGTTTGTTAAACTTGTATATAAAGCATAAAAATACTTATCTTATAAACAGAAGTATATCGGCAATGAAAGTTTCAGCTGTTCATGTTTCTGAATTGGCTGATAACTTGTACATATCTTTCCGAGAGAATACACAATCCTGAAAACTTTAAATTTTGCTCATATAAACATGGCCATTACATTAGTAAATATCAACATATAATCCAAATTCTTTTATGATATTAGACCAAAGACTAATCGACAACAAAACTAACCGACACAAATAATTTCTTTTATGATGTTAGACCATGAATCATAAAGTATGTTTCCTTAATACCATTAAATCATGAAGCATATTAAAGTATAATAAGCAAAATTTAATTCATAAAATAACTATTATTCTTACATATAGACAAGCGTTGATATATATATATATATATATATATATATATATATATCATCGCCTAAAATGACTATATATATATATATATATTTATTTATTTTTAGAATTTCTAATTTTAAAATGAATCATTTATTATGAACTTCATAATTTAAAATTTACTTTAATTCTAATTCTTTAAAATCTAATATTCATAATATCTGAATTAGATACACACACAAATACACAACAGTCTCAAGAGCACTGCCTAGTGCCTATATACTTTGAAACGTCATCAACATTTCCTTCTTAAAGAGTTTCTGAAACAAAGACCATCCATATTTTGTCAAAGCTACGAGAGCTTGCAAGAAAGAGAAGAATCATCAAAAACAACAAACGATTATTTCAGTGAAAAGAATCAAATCACTGAAGCATCATATTTCATCACATACTGATGTTTACCATATAGTGTACAAATGTTTAAAAAATTATAACCAAAATCAAATGATTTTCTTTTGCTTGCTTTTCATGAGAATCTCAAAAGCTCACAATTCGAAGAATATTGAAAGTGAAAATATCAAAAACATTAAGAGACTTTCAGAGTTCAGTCGGCTCTAAGCACGAGAGGAGAGGATGATACCACAATAAGACGGTACAGTGCAAGTGCTTCAGCAAAGATGAGAATCAGAATCATTCCACAAAGAACTTAGGTTGTTGTGCATTCACTCTGCAACCACACACAAATCACATCACATTATTACAAAGCCAAACACATATCTCTAAGTGGCATATGACAAGCAACACACATCACAACAACGTTTTTGTTCAACTTCATAAACATGATCATTAAGAGAATATGGGTTTTCTCAATTACCTGACACCGGCATCGCCAACGATTCCGATAGCCATAACGGCGGAGAGACCGGCGAGACCACAAGCGAGACCGGAAGAGATGGGCATAGCCATCGACTAGATAGTAAGACTTGCCTTTGGGTTGATTCCAGTACTGTTGATAACAGCTATGATCAAACCGTAAATACCTTCTTTATTTTTTTTCAAACCGTATATAACCACCAGAAGAATTGACTTCATTACAAGCTCTGGTCTCATCACACCCATCAATGCCATACCAACTCAGCTCTTTGCTGCCTCGTACGTTGCTCCCATACATGAAAAAAAACCGGACAATCCAATCGGATCGGATGAGATCAAAGCAAACAGCGTGGCTCTAAGAAAAAAATACCTGTGGAAGAAGACATCCCATAACCTAGGTTGCTTCCTTAGACTTCAATTGATGATGTCTACTTCAGCGAATTTGGTATATAGAAGCATAACAGTTGTAGGTCCTCTGGCGTCAAATTGTAAACTCGCTTGTCCCAAAACGTGCCCATAAATTCCTACCCTACCTTCACTGCACGAAACAAAGACGGCTTTGCGAGGTGTGCCATAGAAGAGACGTTTGCTGAGAGACTACCGTGCATCATATGTAAAAACAGGGAGCATATATATACATGTATAGATCAGAGAGGTGTGATTTAAGGGTTGTGATGTTTGAGGATAAAACGATTCGGAGAAAGACGCTATATACAATACATATATTGATCAGAGAGGTGTGATACCAAAGAGGTGTGATTTAAGGATCGCGTTGTTTGAGGATGAAACAATTAGAGAAAAGACGGTTAAATATGACAATTGTTGATGACGTAAGCCACTCAGAGCTAGAGAATTTTGTGTCCGTTAGATCAAAATAAGGAGCAAATATAACTGTTGGATTTAACTTTTTTCCTATAAAAAATGATTATATCATCGCCAACTTCATGCAAATTGATTTATCTAATCAAGTTTGTTAAACTTGTATATAAAGCATAAAAATACTTATCTTATAAACAGAAGTATATCGGCAATGAAAGTTTCAAATTGTTCATGTTTCGAATTGGCTGATAACTTGTACATATCTTCCAGAGAATACACAATCCTGAAAACTTTAAATTTTGCTCATATAAACATGGCCATTACATTAGTAAATATCAACATATAATCCAAATTCTTTTATGATATTAGACCAAAGACTAATCGACAACAAAACTAACCGATTACAAATAATTTCTTTTATGATGTTAGACCATGAATCATAAAGTATGTTTCCTTAATACCATTAAATCATGAAGCATATTAAAGTATAATAAGCAAAATTTAATTCATAAAATAACTATTATTCTTACATATAGACAAGCGTTGATATATATATATATATATATATATATATATATATATATCATCGCCTAAAATGACTATATATATATATATATATTTATTTATTTTTAGAATTTCTAATTTTAAAATGAATCATTTATTATGAACTTCATAATTTAAAAACCGTTTACATTAATCATACAAGAAATTACAAGGAGAAGCGATGTAAATAAAATTAAACCGATATTCATCTTAAATTCACTCGGAGTAAATTCTCCAACGAATAAACCATAAATAGAAACACAAATAAAAATGGCACATAAAACAAAAGTCTTGTGAATCATCTTTCTTGAAATGAAAAATCGGAGGAGAGCGATTTGAAATTTTTGAGAGAAGATGAAATGTTTTGGATGATGAAATGGAGTGAAAATGAGTTGTATTTATAGATGAAAATTACTGTTCATGACCGTTGGAGAAAGGGGAAATTTTTGAAAAATTTTCTTTGTGACCGTTGGGGTTAAATCGAGTGCACCAAAAATTAGTCTGAAAATATCGTATTAAACGGTCAATCAAATCTATAAAATTTCATAAAAGTGAAAAATTATGACAATGAAATATTTATGTTATATGACAACAAATCATGCGACGGCTCAGCCGATCAATGCAGAATAATAAATAAATTATACGGCGGCTCGGCCGACCAATAAATAATAAACAGGATATAAGGCGGCTCGGCCGACCAATAAATAATAAACAGGATATAAGGCGGCTCGGCCGACCAATAAATAATAAACAGGATATAAGGCGGCTCGGCCGACCAATAAATAAATTAAATTACTAGTAAATAATATAGGTATTCGCCATTATAACATGATATAAATAATAGTAGAGGTATACCGACCATTATAACAGGTATAAATGATACAAATAAATTTTACCAATTGCAGAGTGATCGTGCTGATAACGTGTTATAAAATAACTTATAATTTATAGTATCGAGAAATTTAAATAAGAGTAGAATTTAATACCTGTAAAAAGCAAATAACACTAATATGAGGGAGATAGTTTATTATAAGGAAGAAGAAGAAGATGTAATGGTTCTTTGATCATAAACTCTTGTTCTTGTTTATGGTGTACAAAAGAGTGAGATGTCCATGATCATAAACTCTTGTGCTTGAGTTTGGTAAAGAAGTGGAGGATTATTTCAATGCTTAATTTATAACAAATTCAAGTTTATCCCAATATATGACTCGAATATAATGTGAAATGTCCATGATCAGGAAGAAAATTAAAAGTGTAAACGTGTGAGTATACGTGTAGCTTCTGGCTAGCACATATATAGTTTGACTTGAATAAGTCTTCGATGTAGACACACATTGAAAAAATATTACAAAGTTGTCTGAATTGTATTTTACAAGTTCAACACTTTTTATTTTCTTCTTTTCACACGTTAATCAACAACGGCTTTTTCAATAATGTGTATCTTGTACAGTAACATACAAAAGATTTTAGTAAGAAAATGTTAAGTACGAGATCGTAACCTTGTACTCACACCACTCTATGTATCACTCGACGTTTAGTGAATAGTACATTTCTATTACTTTCTCCGATCCAAGTACGAGACTGATTACACGTAAAGAAGATAACGACGATGATCACAAACGATCACCTGAAGGACACATACATCATTTCTTACGTCACACAAAACATGGAAAACCCATGACTCTTAATCTTGTTATTTATAGATAAGTATCTGATATGGACTTTTCTCGGGTCCAATGTTTCAAATCAAAGTAGTACTTAAGATGTCAATCCATTTCTAAGCATTTTGAATCAAAGAGAATACAAGTTCATACTTAATCTAAGTGCAATCAAGTGATAAGATGTTTTTGGACTAAAATACTACTAAAATGCAAATAAGAACAAGCTTTCTTTTGTTTTATGAGATGGGAGAACCCATGGGCTAAGAGAATTGACCTTGGGTGATCAAGTTTCAATCTAAAGGTGGTACCTTTCAATCAATCTATCGACCTTAGGCTTAGACACACTCCTAAACAAACTCTATCTCTAGATGGATGTTCATTCACCAAGATAACTCAAGCATCAAATCTCTTTGGTTGAATATCATCTAAGCAATCATTAAAATCAAGTCTAATAGCCATTTAACACCTTTAACAACAAATCTCTTTGGTAAAGAGTGTTAAAAGCTTAGGAGAGTTGGATCAGACATTTCATCAACACTTTTCAGGTACGAAATGTCTAGAGCTCAACTTTAGAGAGGCCAACTCTAAAATAGCATTTAGATCACTCTACTAGCAAGGAATAAGAAGGATCTACAACAAAACACCCTAGATCTACACTTAATCACCCTAATCTTCCTTAACCCATGAATCCAAGGGTAACTACTCACTACTCTTCATGATAAACCCAAGAATCAAAGATGATTTGGTGTTAATCATGATTAGTAATCAAGATAGGCAAGCAAATTCAAGAGAATAAGAAGAAAAGAAACTAAAGATTCAAGTTTTTCTCTCTAAAGAGTTCTTGTGTTCTTTCTTAAAAAAACTCCATTTCCCAAATTTTGGTCTAAAAAGTAGTTATAGAAAACTAAAACTCGAGCTGGGTTAACCCAACAAGCCTGGGTTGACCCATAAAAACATAGATATTTTCTCCGTAGCGACCAGAAAAGGTCGCTACTGTGAGGTCGCTACCAGAATGACTTGCCATGCCCGCTACGATGTGGCAGCTAGGATACTTTTGAAGTCTTGAACCCATAGCGACCTCGTGAGGTTGCTACGGCTGGCGCTGTAGCGACTTGCCATGCCCGCTACGTGTGGCCGCTAGGATACTTGAGAGATTTTTCGAAGTCTTGAACGGCTGGCCGCTGTAGAAGGCGCCTCAACTCTATCTTATGTAGCGACCAGATTTTGCCGCTACGCCTGGCCGCTAGGAGCCTTCAACGACTCATTTTCATTCTTTTGGCATCAAAACACTCCTTGGAACACATAGTTCATCATGAAACTCACTCCAGCACCTGATAATGACTAATGCATGGAAATGCAACCTAAACATGCGTCAATGCTATTCCGAAAGACCAATATGCAAAAGAAAAGATAATAAAAACAATGTAATTATGCAAGATATCAGTATCACTAAGGATACGTGACTCGCAAAGCCTCTCTTTCTCTTCTAGGCTTTGCTCAACTTATCTTCTTCCTCTTCAAACCCTCTCTTCTCCTCCGAGGCTTTGCTCTCCTTCTCTTCTTCCAACAACTCTTCTTCACCCGTAAGCCCCACGACATTGATCTTCTTCCCACGCTTACGGAAATACACCTGCTGCAACGTATCAATATCCCGCCCAACGAAACGCAGCTTGTCCTCAAGATTCCAAGTAGACTCGTGATTCGGAAGACCTGTCCACTGTATCAATACCTTCAAACACCCAGATGGCGTGTAATGTGTGTCGAGTACAGCTTCAGGACGGACTACCAATTCTCCTGTAGTCGCGAAAGACTATGGTAAGGGGGTGACCTGAGGAGGTGTACCAATCACTGGTTTGAGCTGAGATATGTGGAAAACAAGGTGAATTTTTGACACCTTTGGTAACTTAAGGCGATAAGCCACCTTCCCAATCCTCTCGAGCACCTCAAATGGACTGTAGAATTTCGCGGCCTATTTCTGACACAGACGTTTGGCCACAGAAGACTGGCGATACGGCCACAGTTTGAGGAATACCGAATCACCCACCTCAAAGGAGAGACCGCGACGATGCTGATCAGCCGACTTCTTCATAGACGTCTGAGCCTTGAGCAAAAACGATCAGGCGATACGGCCACAGTTTGAGGAATATGTTTTGAATGTGCTCATCCTGCTCAATCTCTGCATAGATGTCTTGCAGTTGCACAACAGACGGAACCATAAGTGCGAACCATGTAGAGCTGGCCTCCAGAACAGAATCCTGCATCTGTCGCGAAAGACCGTCAACTGCTTTATTTTCAATACCAGGCTTGTAGATAATGTCAAACTGGAATCTCATCAAACGTGTTAACCAGCGCTGGTACTCCATTGATATCTCACGCTGTTCAAGCAAGAACTTCAGACTGTGCTGATCGGTATGGACCACAAAGCGCCTACCAGTGAGGTAGTGCTTCCATTTAAGAACCGCAAACACGATGGCCATGAGCTCGCGTTCGTAAATGGGTTTCAGTTGCTCCCGAGGTGTTAGGTTGTGGCTAAAATAAGCAATGGGACGTTGGTTCTGCATAAGCACCGCTCCTAAGCCAAAACCCAAGGCGTCGGTCTCCACAATGAATACTTGAGAAAATCTGGTAAGGCCAGAACTGGTGTTGTTGACATCGCATGCTTCAAGTCGTCAAACGCACGTTGGGCTTCAGGTGACCAACTGAACTGTCCTTACGCATAAGCGACGTCAGAGGGCGAGCGATGATGCCATAATTCTTAACATAGCTGCGATAATAGCCCGTTAACCGAGGAAACCATGCAGTTCCTTAATAAACCGAGGAGTAGGCCATTGTCTCATTGCTGCAGTCTTGGACGGGTCAGTAGAAACACCCTATTCTGAGATGATATGACCAAGGTAGTCAATCTGTCGCTGACCAAAGGAGCACTTCTTCTTATTCGCATACAAGGAATGCTGGCGTAACAATAGTAGTATTGAAGCCAAATGTTCCCTATGTTGCTCCAGTGACGAGCTGTAGACCAAGATGTCGTCAAAGAGACCAAGACGAACTTCCGCAAGTGAGGACGAAAAATCTCATTCATCAATGACTGAAAAGTAGCTGGAGCATTAGTCAAGCCGAAAGGCATGACTAAAAACTCATAATGGCCTTCATGAATACGAAAAACAGTCTTAGGAATGTCTTCTTTACGCATCCTAATCTGATGATACCCGGAACGCAAGTCAATCTTGGAGAACGCGCAGGCCCCGTGGAGTTCATCCAAGAGTTGATCTATCATCGGAATAAGATATTTATCGGGGATTGTAACTCTGTTCACAGCCCGATAATCAACACAAAAACGCCACGTCTTATCCTTCTTGCGAACCAACAGCACCGGGCTTGAAAAAGGGCTCTTGCGCGAGCGTATGATACCACTGTCAAGCATCTCGGTCACCATTGTTTCCATTGCTTCCTTACTTGCGTGCGGGTAACGATACAGTCGTACTGATATCGCTGTTACTCCAGGTTGTAAGTTGATGGCATGCTCGCGGTTTCTGATAGGCGGTAAACCCACATGTACCTCAAACACATCCGAAAATTCAGCCAACACACGTTGAATCTCCGGAACCGTAACCGTATCTGCCGCCTCTGCAGTCCCCAATTCCAAAGCATCCTCAAATTCTGAAACCATGAGAGCCTGATGCGCAACCGTCACGCAGTGCAAAGAAGAGTCTCCACGCAAGGTAACGAGCTTGCCCTGATGTTTAAATGACCACTCTTAAAAGTCCTCAACCATTGAATCCCCAACACAACATCCACTTTACTCAACTCCAAAGACACGAAATCACTGGTAAAGAAAATGTCTTGAAGTGAGAAAGTAACTGCCTGACAGACACCCATAGACTCCACTGTCACCCATGTGCCCAAGAGCACCTGAAAACATCGATCGTTGGAAAATGGTAACTTCGCTGCTTGAACCACTCGAGGAGCCAAAAAGTTGTGGGTGGCCCCACTATCAATCAGCACCACAACGCTCGTATTCCCCAGCACTCCCATCAGTTTAGTCGTAGTAGGAGTGTCAATGCCGAGAAAAGCATTCAAAGAAAGCTCCATACGTTCTGTATCATCACCTAACCCCCAGGCCTGCTCATTGCTCATTGTACCCTCATCCAAGATCTCCACTTCGTAGCCATTGATCACAGTTAAAATGTGCAACTCCTTCTTAGGACAGACATGAGTCTTTGAATAGGGTCCCCGACACTTAAAACAGATGTTATCACGGCGTATAGCATCCAGTTCAGACGATGTATACTTTAAACGAGGGCGGAAAGAACCACCAGTCACATGACCAGAGGAATGGCCTCCTTTGAAGCCTGACTGAGACGCAGAACTGAACCCTTGAGCACTCTGAGTTGTAGAACCACGAGACGTTCCCCCTTTACTCTGAACCGCCAGGCTAATAGAGGTGCAGAAAGCACTCCCCTCCATACCAATCACCGCCGCAATATGCTCAGTAAGACGACCCTTAGGTTCTTTCATCTTAATAACTTCTTGCATTTCTGGTTTCAACCCGTTGAAGAAGACGTGAACCAGATTTTGCTCATCAACTCCAGTAACAATCGAACGAAGCTTCCCAAACTCATTAACATATTCAGCAATCGTCCCCGTCTGACGAATAGAGAACAAACGTTTGCCTGGTTCATCCTCAATCCTCTGACGGAAACGAGAAACCAACCTCCGCTTAAACTGATGCCAATCAGTAAAAGGATCATGCTCCATCTCCCCGTTAAACCAGTTCAACACATGACCTGCAAGGCTCAACGAGACCATTTGTAACCTCTCCAAACCATGAAACTGCCCAATCCGAAAATAACGCTCCACCTGAGCAATCCAACCAAAAGGATTCTCCCCCGAAAACACCGGCATCTCGAGCTTCTTCAGTAGGCCCTCACGATTCTCAAACACCGACGGAGGAACCCCGAATCCCGATGGATGTAGCTCCGGCGCCGACCGTGAAGACGAAAACATTGCCGGGCCCGGAGAATCACTAGGCGACGCCACCGCCTTGCCTTGTGCCTTATCGGTGATCTGGTTATTCTCCATACGCGTTAGGATCATCGTAAGTTGATCGAAACGACGATCCATCGCATCAAAACGAGAATCGGACGTCGCGAGACGCTTCTCGATCACACCAAAACGAGCCAACATCTCCTCGGCGTTCTTCGCTAAACGTTCTCACTCCGTACGGATGAACGCAAGCTCTTGATCTCCAATACGAACGTTGTAAGCATCTGAGAAAGGATTTGAATCCGCCATGGGTGACACAGCGAGCTTTCGATCGAGTCACAAACGCACCAATTTGTTAAGTACGAGATCGTAACCTTGTACTCACACCACTCTATGTATCACTCAACATTTACTGAATAATACATTTCTATTACTTTCTCCGATCCAAGTACGAGACTGATTACACGTAAAGAAGATAACGACGATGATCACGAACGATCACCTGAAGGACACATACGTCACTTCTTACGTCACACAAAACATGGAAAACCCATGACTCTTATTCTTGTTATTTATAGATAAGTATCACTAAGGATACGTGACTCGCAAAGCCTCTCTTTCTCTCCTAGGCTTTGCTCGACTGATTTTATTCCTCTTCAAACCCTCTCTTCTCCTCCGAGGCTTTGCTCTCATTCTCTTCTTCCAACAACTCTTCTTCACCCGTAAGCCCCACGGCATTGATCTTCTTCCTACGCTTACGGAAATACACCTCTGCACAGAAAACTATAAAGGAACAAAAGTAATATCGTACGTGAGCAAGAGTACTATTATTCATTGTCTTTCAAGATCTAATACACGATCTTGGTCAACGCGAGAATGATCGTTCCTGTCCGAAGATCTTTCCCTTGTCAAAATCCTCCGAAACGAATCTAACCGCACAACCGTTGACCCGCCACTCTTGTAATCCGACGAAGATGCACCATCACCAACTGGCCCTTCTCTTGGCTCAGGCTCAAGTCTATGACTCGGCTCGACATCAGTTCTACAAATGGGACAAGTGGAGTGCGTTGCGAGCCATGTGTCAACGCATGTCACGTGGAAAACGTGTTTGCAGTTCGGTAACATCCTCGCCGTATCTTTCTCTTCCAACAAGGCTAGACACACCGCACATTCCGTCGTCGCCGAGACGTCATGATCACCGTTGACTCCAACCACGAATGTAGGAAGAGAATCAATGACAACTATGTCGAGGCCATGTTTGGGCGGCTGAGTAACAAGGGTGAGAGAGTGGCCTTGGAAGGTGGATCTACGGCCGCCGCGGAGAACGAATCTTGGGTATAGATGATAAGCGCAGACTACGAGGATGAAAATAGAGAAAACAAGGATGATGACAATTAAAATCTTGCTGCTGCCATGGTAAGAAGCCGCGTTTTGCCAGAAGTCGGGATCGGTTCCGTGATCATTATTTATGTTGTCAGAGCTCATGATGATATTTTGTTATTTCTTCGATGAGTATGAAGAAGTGGGGCAACACAAATATGTTAATAACAAGTGTGATGGGGGAGATTGAAGAGATCTTAGCTGTGTAGTTAAATTATGATACGTAAACATTTTGATGATTTTGTCACCTTCTTATTATATTCTTTAGTCTTACTATATGATTGGTGGATGGGGGAAACAGGCAGTACTTCGACAGAATTTATCAGATACTATCAGCAATCCTATGGCCGTAGTTGACTTTACTCAGATTTATTTAACTTATAAATTCCAATCAAGTCTATGCAATTTAGTTAGGGTTGCAGTTGATATAAAATGTTACGGTAAAATAAATCAAAGATTCTTTGTATAACTAGAAAACAGAAAAGTTATGCAGTAAAGCAAGAAGAAATGATCAAAAGTTACTATGTTTTATTGATCAATAGATGAGAAGTACAATGTACACAAATTGCTACATTTAATGAAATAATATTGCATTCAGTAATATTTAAAGATGATAGGTTTTCGTCAACAAAAACGATATTCACATATCACAATATATGACCAGAAATAATGTAGAATGTATTGAGTTTCAAGGTTTAACTCCAACAGAATGTCTATCGCCAGAAAGAAAATTAAAATTTAAACGTGTGGCAACCACATAGTTTGACTTAAATAAGAGTTGTCGATGTAGACACACATTGAAAAAACTATTACAAAGTTGTCTGCAGAGCGTGCCTGGCAAATTTCATGCCCTAGGCATGAAACAAATATTTTTAATCTTTTATTAAATTGTTTTACAATGAAACAATATTTTTATGATATAAAAATTTTATAAAATTTTAGCCAAAAAATTATTGTTATTGTTATGTTTAAATTGTAAGAAAAAAACTGTAACACACAAAATATCATCTTTTAACTTAAAAACAATATGACAATTCTCTCAAATAGTTATTTTTAAGTTTTTGTCAGAAAAATAGCTTTCAATAAAGAAAATGACTAAAATAGTTTTTTTTTTATTTTTTTTTTTTTTTAATTTGAAACCCTATCATCAAAACTCAACATCTTAACTTTAAACCCTAAGTATAGATTAGTTAATCCTAGGGTATAAATATATTTTTATTCTTTAACAAAAAAGAAATTGGTTATTTTTTCATTGAGGGCTATTTTGTGATAAAAAACTTAAAAATAGCTATTCTAGGGAATTTTTCTAAACAATACTCATTTCATTTCTAAATAAATGTTACTTTGACATTTTTCACACAGATTAAGAAAGTGAATGAAATGTAATTAAGTTTCTATTAATTACACATATTTACTAATAATATTTGAGATAAATAGAACTATATATTTATAAGATTAATGCACTTTGTATTTAATTTTAAGCTGAAAGTAATCAAAATTTATATTAAAATTTTAAAGTGACACTTTTTATATAATAAAAAATTGGTAGAATAACACTTAATATGAAACAAATGGAATATTTACTATTAATTTTCGGTCACCAATTTGTTTACAATTATAATAATAATATAAAAATTGATCTAAGGATATTAATAGTGGTCTAGAATCATAAAAAAATACTTTATTGTAATACTTTATAAAATATACACAATACCATATTTTGAAGACATAAATAATAAAAGGTAAATATTATTTGCTGCTCTACAATCATAAAAAAAAATGCTGCCCAAGCCAATGCTTTGAAAGTTCTTTAGCACGGCTCAAGTTGTCTGAATTATATTTTACAAGTTCAACACTTATTATTTTCTTTTCACACGTTAAAACACTAGCTTTTTGAACTAATGTGTATTTTGTACAGTAACATACAAAAGATTTTAGTAAGAAGATTGAAATTATAAAAGAACAAGAGTACTATTGTAACGTGAACAAGAGTACTTATTATTCATTGTCTTTCAAGATCTACTACACGATCTTGGTCAACGCGAGAATGATCGTTCCTGTCCAAAGATCTTTCCCTTGTCAAAATCCTCCGAAACGAATCTAACCGCACAACCGTTGACCCGCTACTCTTGTACTCCGAGGAAGATGCACCGTCACCAACTGGCCCTTCTCTTGGCTCAGGCTCAAGCCTTTGACTCGGCTCGACTTCAGTTCTACAAATGGGGCAAGTAGAGTGTGTGGTGAGCCATGTGTCAACGCATGTCATATGGAAAACATGCTTGCAGTTCGGTAACATCCTCGCCGTATCTTTCTCCTCCAACAAGGCTAGGCACACCGCACATTCCGTAGCTGGTACGTCATCACCGTTGACTCCAACCACAAATGTAGGGAGAGAAGCAATGGCAACTTTGCCGAGGCCACGTTTGGGCGGCTGAGTAACAACTGTGAAAGAGCGGCCTTGGAAGGTGGATCTACGGCCGCCGCGGAGAACGAATCTTGGGTATAGATGATAAGCGCAGACTACGAGGATGAAAATAGAGAAAACAAGGATGATGACAATTAAAATCTTGCTGCTGCCATGGTAAGAAGCCGCGTTTTGCCAGAAGTCGGGATCGGTTCCGTGATCATTATTTATGTTGTCAGAGCTCATGATGATATTTTGTTATTTCTTCGATGAGTATGAAGAAGTGGGGCAACACAAATATGTTAATAACAAGTGTGATGGGGAGATTGAAGAGATCTTAGTTGTGTAATTAAATTGTATTTTTATGCAAGACTTTTATGATTTTGAGACTTTTAATCATATTCTTAAATACATTAGAATAATGATTTGTGTTGGGGAAAACAGGCGGTACTACGACAGAATTATCAGATGCTATCTAGACTGGCATTCGGTACCCGTTGGCATTCGGGTCGGGTTTTTCGGGTTTTTGGATTTTCGGGTTTACGCTTCTAGGTCCCATACTAAAATTTTATTAGTATGGGTCGGGTTCGGATAATAATACTTCGGGTTCGGTTCAAAATTGTATTGCATCATAAAACCCATAAAGTAATCATATATCGTACGGATTCGGGTTATATCGGTTCGGTTCGGATATAACCAAAGTAAAAAATAAATTTTTGAAGTAAAACAGAAAGAAAAACATCTAAATTAAATAAAATTAATCTATCACATATAAAAATTGATAAAATAACAATAAAATGTTAAATCAAACATGAAAGTAAACATCATTTGTAAAAATATGTATTGTCTTATGAGAGTAGACTTTTATTTCAATGAGCAAATTATAAAATACTTATTTATAACTAATTGTGTACTTAAAACATTTATTAGAATTTTAATATTTATTATTATATATAATATTACCACAAATATTGAATTTAATAATTGGAATACTTATATATATTTCAAAATATTTATATTGACTATTAATTTCGGATTTTTCGGGTTACATGTTCGGGTTCGGTTAATAACACTTCGGGTTCGATATTTTTTGTACCACCCTACAAGACCCATTCGGATATTTTTACGTTTCGGGTCGGATAACGGTTCGGGTTTTTCGGTTCGGGTTCGGTTCGGATTTGGTTCGGATTTTATGCCCAGGCCTAATGCTATCAGTAACCCAAGGGCCATCGTTGACTTTACTCGGATTTGTTTTAACTTAAAAATTCATATCAAGTCTATAAAATTTAGTTTAGGATTGCAATTACATAACATGTCGACAGTATATTGGAATCTATATTATTAAAATAGAAGTAACCATTAAAAAATACTCATAAGTTTTCTAATTTATTTACACGGAAACTTCCATGCCGTGAAAATTAAATTAAACTATCTATTTTAATGCTTGTCTTTTCCAGTTAAATTAATAATTTTCTTAATGAAATTTAAACTTAATGTCATTAAATAAACCTAAAAATACATCATATTTAACGTAGCTTATTACGACGAGTACATCCCAATAATGAACTTGAATTTTATTTTTCTGGCGTGAATCACTTGACTTATGTAATATTCAAAATATATTAACTACAATATAACAAATGCATATAACGCACCTATACTTTAGTTTGAAATGATCACTGTTTCTGTCAGAGCTCATAATGATCCGTTTGTTTGTTTCGATGAATACAAAAGAAATGTAACAGCAACAGAAACTGGTGTAGGTATATGTTAATAACAAGTGATGGGGAGATTGAAGAGATCTTAGTTGTGTAATTAAATTGTATTTTTTATGCAAGACTTTTTATGATTTTGAGACTTTTTAATCATATTCTTAAATACATTAGAATAATGATTTGTGTTGGGGGAAAACAGGCGGTACTACGACAGAATTATCAGATGCTATCTAGACCTGGGCATTCGGGTACCCGTTGGCATTCGGGTCGGGTTTTTCGGGTTTTTGGATTTTCGGGTTTACGCTTCTAGGTCCCATACTAAAATTTTATTAGTATGGGTCGGGTTCGGATAATAATACTTCGGGTTCGGTTCAAAATTGTATTGCATCATAAAACCCATAAAGTAATCATATATCGTACGGATTCGGGTTATATCGGTTCGGTTCGGATATAACCAAAGTAAAAAATAAATTTTTTGAAGTAAAACAGAAAGAAAAACATCTAAATTAAATAAAAATTAATCTATCACATATAAAATTGATAAAATAACAATAAAATGTTAAATCAAACATGAAAGTAAACATCATTTGTAAAAAATATGTATTGTCTTATAGAGAGTAGACTTTTTATTTCAATGAGCAAATTATAAAATACTTATTTATAACTAATTGTGTACTTAAAACATTTATTAGAATTTTAATATTTATTATTATATATAATATTACCACAAATATTGAATTTAATAATTGGAATACTTATATATATTTCAAAATATTTATATTGACTATTAATTTGGATTTTCGGGTTACATGTTCGGTTCGTTAATAACACTTGGTTCGGATATTTTTGTACCACCCTACAAGACCCATTCGGATATTTTTACGTTTCGGGTCGGATAACGGTTCGGGTTTTTCGGTTCGGGTTCGGTTCGGATTTCGGGTTCCGGATTTTATGCCCAGGCCTAATGCTATCAGTAACCCAAGGGCCATCGTTGACTTTACTCGGATTTGTTTTAACTTAAAAATTCATATCAAGTCTATAAAATTTAGTTTAGGATTGCAATTACATAACATGTCGACAGTATATTGGAATCTATATTATTAAAATAGAAGTAACCATTAAAAAATACTCATAAGTTTTCTAATTTATTTACACGGAAACTTCCATGCCAGTGAAAATTAAATTAAACTATCTATTTTAATGCTTGTCTTTTCCAGTTAAATTAATGAGTTTTACTTAATCAAATTTAAATTTAATGTCATTAAATAAACCTACCTATTTTAATGCTTGTCTTTTCCAGTTAAATTAATAATTTTTCTTAATGAAATTTAAACTTAATGTCATTAAATAAACCTAAAAATACATCATATTTAACGTAGCTTATTACAGACGAGTACATCCCAATAATGAACTTGAATTTTATTTTTACGAAAACGTGAATCACTTGACTTATGTAATATTCAAAATATATTAACTACAATATAACAAATGCATATAACGTACCTATACTTTAGTTTGAAATGATCATGCTCAAGTTTTATATAGTCAACTTACATCATGCATCGATCGATGTACAATAGTCAAACCACCTATAGTTTTCATTTTCTTTATAGGATGTATCAACCAACCAATCATCCCACTGATTTTCTAAGCTTTATAAAAAAACAAATCAATAAATACAAACTCAAAATCCAATATCTTCTATTAATCAAAACAGAATATTTTCAAAGTCGTATCTTTAATGTACCTATTAAATATAGAAACTGTAACCATAATTACACTAATTATAAGAATAGATTTGATTCCAACCAATTGATCTATTACTTCGGTAATTGATTTCCTTGCAGAAGAAGAAACAATAAATTTAAAATTTATAAGAATATAAAGATATAGAGATTCCAACCAATTGCCTATATTTATGCATGATTTTCAGATAATAAGCTTCAAATTGAACATTGAAAAGATAGAGAAATTTTTTAATCTTTTACCGACACAGAACTTAAACAAAACGAAGAGTTAAAGGTAATTTTTTTTTGTTACACTTCCCAGAAAAAAACGGTTACAACACGGGCTTTCATAATATGGACTTTTTAACATATTAATGTTATGGACATTTAATAATTATCTTGACGAAAAACAAAGACTATAAATAATTTATTATTAACAAAAGTATAAAATTATTTACAATTTGATGACTAATTAATCACTATTTTTTATATGTTAAATTTTTCATAAAAGTTTAAAAATCATTTTATTTTCTTTAAACATGTATAACTAATTTATAATCTTTTATGCCATACTAAGTCATGATATAATATTTTTTCATATTTTACATTAATAACCATTGTTTTTATATATCGTCTATAATTCTCTAATTACGTCTATTTGTTCAATTTTGTATATGATATCGAATATTCATCATAAATAGATGGTTTAAGATGCCAAAAAAATTATTTATTTGGTGATATAATACATCAACTATTACAAATACATCATTTAGTTAAATAAATAACCATAAACCGAAAATTCATATCCGCGCTGGCAAGATCTAGTTGTGATTTAAAGATATTACAAATTCCCTATAGTATGACGACTGGATATGTAAAATAGAGCATAGTCAAGAATATACGAAAATATATAAAGTTATAACTTGAGGTTTGGAGTGAGGTTGCGTGTGGGAACCATATAGTCTGACTTGAAGAAGGTATACAAACATGTTAATGTATTACAAGTTGTGAATATATAAAAATTCAACTCTATACTTTTCTCTTTTCTTTTCATACGTTAACTTTTTCTTTATTCCTTCGAGGAAAAGGTCACTATATTTTAAACATTTTTTGAACAAAATCTTCAAAACATAATATTACTGTTTCTATATAACTATGCTAAAACATTAAGATATTCTATCTTCAAACTAATTTTATAACGACGTCTTTAAAATATACACTATATTATTTGCATATAATTACGTTTAAAACATTGAAATATAGTTTTCCATGTGAGATATTTGTTTGTTTGTTGAGATAAATAGATAATTGTACGTACATATCACTGGCTTTGGGCTTCATATTGTTATGCTGGTCTGAATGGTCATATAATACTTTATCTTGGCCCGACCCAGTTTACATTTTTTGTTAACCTTATGCCCTCCTTTATGGCATGAGTTTGCATCGAACCATAATAAAGAGTAGATCATGACACTATTCTCTGATAATTCATTAACTTCAATTCTTGACATTATTACCGATAGATGAAAATATTAACCCTAAATGATTTTATAATTAACCGAAATATAAGAAATTGAGAACATTATTATAAGATCACTTAGAAAATAAAGGTTTACATTATTTATTTTATGTGATCTTACAATGCTGTTGGGGGACCAGCTATTTGGGAGCATTGTTGCATTAGAATATAGGGAAAAACATATTGAATAGAGTATATGATGTTTAATTAGCTTCAGCATCCATACAAGCTTTACAATAACGAGATTTATGATACCAAATTCACCGGTCATGCATTTGGTTGAAACTGCGCTAGCTGAGGAATTATTGAACCTGCTATGCATATATCTTTTATTAGGAATAATAAAACAAACTCTTGATCGCCCTGATGAATATGACTGTAAGTTTTTTTGTTTTGTTTGATGAATTAAGTGATTGATTATGTAGTCCAATTTACATAAGAAAAAGGTCTAAGAATTCTAAATAGCCACATTGAACTTGATAGATATAAAGCATTTAAGTGATTTAACCAATTATGTATTTTGTCCTACAGACTTTTTTTTAAGTAGTAAATAGTAATTAACCTGAAGAGTTTAGCATGGAACATATGATCCAACGGTTAAAATGTATTTGATGAAGATTTTCCATGTAAGTTAAGATGCGCGTTATTCAGTTTCCTTTTTTTGTTTCCATACATACTCTAAAGTTTCCATTTTACTCAATCGGCGCCAGATATAATACGAAAGCACTTCACACATTCTTCAACAAACTCCAAATATCAGATTCCAATTAGGGTTTTCGGTTGCAGTGAAGTAAAAAGTATATTGCCGTCGATGGAGTTTATGAAGTCCTTAGGAAAAGGCTCGTACGGTTCAGTCGATCTCATGAGATTAACAAAACCTAACGGCACGGAGCCATGCTACGTACCATGCAGTGAAAAGCTCCTACGCTCACGACTACGAGTCTCTCCGCAGAGAGTTTCGGATACTTTCTAAACTTAGAAACTGCCCTAGAATCGTGCAAACCCTAGGGCCGATGTCGAGCGGTGTCGATGATTATGGAGTCAGGGTTTACAAGATGTCGATGGAGTACGCAGCGTGTGGAAGTTTAGCTTCTTTCATGGAAACAAGAACGTTGTCTGACTCGATGATCAGAGACTTTACGCTCTTGATTCTTCAAGGACTTGTGTCTGTTCATGGTCACGGTTATGTTCATTGTGATCTTAAACCGGAGAATCTCCTTGTGTTCCCGCGTCGTGTTGGTGGCTTGCAATCCACGTATGAGTTGAAGATATCTGATTTTGGGATGTCTACAAAAGCTGGAGAGGAGTCAGAGTTTTGGGAGTTTGATTCTCCCTTCTTGGGAACGCCTCTTTACATGTCTCCGGAGTCTGTTCAGGAGGGTGTTGCGGAGAAGGCGTTGGATTTGTGGTCGTTAGGTTGCGTTGTTTTGGAGATGTACACCGGAGAGCCGCCATGGCCTTTTGCGGATTCAGAGGATCTTATGCCTGAACTGTTGAATGGGAACTCACCAGAGATTCCACAGTCTCTTCCTTGGGACGCAAGGCAGTTTCTAAAGACGTGTTTCGCAAGGAATCCAGATGAGAGAGGAAGCGCTGAGGAGTTGTTGAAGCATCCGTTTCTTCGGAATGTTTCTGATCAGAAGAAAGTGATCGTTAAGAGACAATCGGTGGTTGTGCTGGAATCTAAGGATAGTACAAAGAAGCCACTAAGAGTGAAGATTCTTCCACCAAAGCCTGTGCAGTTTAAGAAAAGTTCTCATAAGCCCTTGAGGTTGAAGATTATACCTCCAAAACCACCAGGATCCCAGCTCGTTCCTGTTTAGTAGAGTGTGTCAGTATTAGTCTTTGTTGCTTGATTGCATATGTTGTAGATCAACTTAATTAGACATTGATACAAGTTGTAAGGGTTTAGTTTGTCAAAAAAAATGTATTATATGGCCACAAACACAACCCTTTTGAGTTCTGTGAATCTCTTGAGCTTTCAATAACTGTCTTAAGCATATGTTTAATTCTATATTGTGGTCACTAATAGTAAAAGCCATTTTGTGGTCACTAAATCTTGAGTTTGTTGTGAACATATGTATGATAAAAAAAACACTGCGTCACAGAGTTCATGTTCTGGCTGATAATCTGAGCAAAGTCAATGCTCAAATGCTGAAAATCTGACTGAGAAAAGGGCCCTAGAGCAACCCCACTTGCACTAATCATTTAGTTCATCATGCCATAACCTAAAAAGAGCAATAAGACTATAACCAGCTGTGGCAAATGGCACATCCTTTGTGTCATTTGCAATAACAACCACACTCGCACTAATCATTTAGTCCATTCCATAACCTTTATAAGAGCAATAAGATTATCACCAGCTAACAATAAACAAGAACCATGATCACATAAAGGTAAACCAACTCTACAAGAAACCAAACACATTCTTTCAAAAAAAAAAAAAAAAAAACCAAACACATTCTTAAAAATAAACTATAATCATTTGCATTCAAGAACAAAACATAACATACAATTCAAACAGTCTAAGCAAAGACAAGCTCAAAGCTTTACCAGAAAACTCCATTTCAACATTACAAAGTTCTCATCATTTCTTCTTCCCTTTACCAGCACCTTTATTTTTCTTCGTGGGCAACACGATCTCTCCTTTCAAAACAGGAATCTCCATAATCTCCGACAACCCCGCGAACCTCTTCCTGAACTTCTCAACTTGATCAGCATCAACCATCAAAGCCGAGCGGTTCCCGAGGTAAAACGGATGGTTACCAGACCAAACATCGACTACGTACTCTTTCTTAGTCCCTCCGGTGGTCATCACGAGCTCTCCGTTGCAGTAAACCTTGGCGTCCTCGTGAAATTCTGGGTGCATATCCTTCTTCCTGCAGGTCACTTGAACCACCGCCGGTTTACTTCCCCGGTTAGCGCCAATCGATGCCGCCTTAACCGGCTATTCGGGGGAAAAAAAAAGTTTAGTGATTTTTGGAGGAATAAGAGAAAAGTTTCGAGATTTACCTTTTTGATTACGAGAGAAGGAGCACATGGATTGATCAGGAGAAACGAGTTAGGGAGAGAAACCGCCATTGTCTCTTTTTTTACAATAAAAGACAGAAGAGACGGCTTTTAATAATAAGGTGGAATCCTAATTTTTTAAATTTTTTTTTTTTTTAAGATAGCTGCCGGTAATCCTGCTCTAATAGCCAACAACATCAATAAGAAAGGCCTCAAAGTTGACGTTGGAGAGAGTTGAGTGTTTCTCATTCTGTTCTGTAGTAATTTACTAATTTAAAAGCTATAACGAGATTTAATTTAAGTATTGATAAGTGATCACTAGCAGTCTTTAGCTCTACTAAATGACTTTCTTACCCTCAGACTATCATCGCTTCAGCTATTGCACATCTCATTTAAGTTCTTAAAGGTCAAAAACGTAAATAACACCGAAGCTTCATCTTCCCTTATCTACCGTGAGGCTAGTTTAGTTTGGTTTTTGCACTGTGCACAGATTCCACCGATGCTTGATCCGCTATTGGATCGATTATGCTCTTAAGTATGTTTTTAAGTAGAAGACTTGGAGAATGGGCCCACAAAAAACTTTAAGATTATTCTGAAAACTGTAAGTTTTGAAGCTCAGATCTTAAAAAAAGTCAACAACATTTGTTCCAGGTCAAAACCATCTCTCTGAAGGAAGCATTCTTCTTCTTCAGCTAATCTTTGTTTCACAGACTTTAATTTCAGATGAGTTGGAGGAGAAAGAAGATCCAAAAAGCCAATGAACCACAAAGATTGTTCCTGGAGAACGGAAGCATCCTAACTAGAAGAGCTCGTCAAATGTTGCAACGGTAAAACAAATCCCATCACAACTTATTCTCCCGACCAGATCCTTGAAGCCACCAACAACTTCAACAAGAGCAATCTTGTCGGAAAAGATGATTGTGATTACCATTACTACAGAGGAACACTCGATAATGATGATAACAGACTAGTTATGATCAAGAAAAAAGCATTCGGAGGGCGTCTTGTAAGGAAGATTTGCCGAGACATATCAGTTTCATCAATGGTGAGTGGTCACAAGAACTTCCTCAAGTTGTTGGGATGCTGTCTCGAACTCACTTGCCCTGCCCTAGTATGTGAATATGCGGAGAGCATAACGGTGAACGCTCATCACCAAATCGATCCAACACTGACGTGGAATAAAAGGATAAAGATAGCAAGAGACATCTCGAACTCATTAGCCTACCTTCACACCGCCTTTTCGACGACATTCATCCATAGGAATGTACATCCTCGTAACGTATTCTTGGATGTAAAAGGGGTTGCAAAGCTAGGAGATTTCCGCAACTGCGTCACTATACCACAAGGAGAGTCTTTTGTACGTGAGTATAAGCTAGAGGGAACGTACGGGTACCTAGATCCTAACTATATGTCAAAGGGAATGATCACAGAGAATGTGGACGTCTACGGCTTTGGAGTGTTCATGTTAGTTCTCTTGAGCAGAAGAACTCCAGGTCTGGACGATGAGCTACATCCAGATTTTCTGACTCGGCTTGTGGAAGATGGTAGACTCGCTGAGATCTTAGATCCAGTTATGTTGGAAGGTGACTTTGCAGAAGCAGAGCTATGTGGAATGGAAGCATTTTTCCTACTTTCACTCAAATGCATCGGTCTTAGAGGGCAAGTTCCAGAGATGATGGAAGTGTCCAAGGAACTAAAGAGGATCGAAAGATCCTAGACCAAGTAATGTTAGGCATTTGATTACTATATGACCTCTATAAAACCAAATGAATTAACTTTAATTCCACTAATTAACCAATAACACCACCTGAGTATCTTGTAGATATACAATATTGTTCTTGAAAGTATTCAAGAGCCCAAAAAAAATATATATATATTGTCATTCCTGTATAGTAAAAGCTATTACAATGTGTTCCTTCTTCATCAACTATTTTAACTTTAGGCTAAGTAAACTTTCTTACCACCTTTGTCTTTATACTTTCTTGATGCAACATCTAGTGACTTCTCTATCAGCTTAATCTCTTTCGCCACTTCAATCATCTTTGGTCTGTCTTCTTTCCTCTTCTCGCAGCATCTCAAAGCCATCTCAAGAAATGTATACATCGATTTTCCACCAAACTCATCACCGAGTTCCAAGAACAACTCTCCTTTCTCATGCAAAACTCTCATATAATCATGAATACTTTCAGAAAATCCGAATGATCCAGCGAACACAGCAGGTCTACCACTCAGAATAACCAACGAAAGGATTCCAAAGCTGAATACATCAGTGTATCCAGACACTATACCCGTAGAGAAATAAGACGGATCAATGAATCCAGCTGTTCCCATCACTTTATCTTCAATCCATGACTTACCTTCAGGCCGGAGAGATATAGAGAATGAGAAATCAGACAGCTTAGCTGTCCAGTTCTTGTCCAAGAACACATTGGTCGGCTTTATCTCTCTGTGTACAATGATCCTCGGAAACGCAGTGTGAAGATAAGTCACAGCGTTAGCAACTTCTTTTGTAATCTTCAACCTAACACTCCAAGGCAATTGTTGTTGTCTGTTATCACTACAAACACCTCCATGCTCATCCATAGCACCATGTTCTGCATATTCAAACACCAGAACCGGAAGAGGAAACTCAAGACAACATCCTAATAGCTTGAGGAAGTTATTGTGGTTGCTGACTCTGGCAGATATCACAATATCATTGTAAACCACTGACTCATGATCTTTTAATAGATACTCCTCTTTGAACCTCTTGATCAAGTAACACCTATCTTGTATAACTCCCTTGTGCCATGCAAAGAATCTTTGACGAGATACGAAAGTACTCGAATCAAAGTTGTTTGTGGCCTTGAGGATTTGATCAGAAGAGAAGATTTTTATTTTCAGTTATTAGGTGAAGATTTATTTTTAGAATTGGCAAAATTTTGTGTTTTTTGGTTACTGGATATGGCATAAGTTCATAGTAACCACACAAACTAATTACACTTTTAACTTGGTTTCCAATGAATCACCTAACTAAAACCACACTTGTCTAAGAAGCTTGTATCTTTCATTTGAGGTCGCTGAATCAGTAAAGTCACTTGAATCGTCTACGATGGATGTAAGAGGAGAGTCCAGTTCCTCAAGCTCCTCGTCGCTCGTGTACCCTTTTCTCTGTATCATAGACACATTCCTTGACATTTTCCCTGTAAGATTTGCAACTTTCTCTCCTACATCCATGGTCGACGGAGGCGTGTAAGAAACTGAGGAAGCTGCATAAGGGAAGCTTTCTTCTAATAGCAGCTTCCCATCACCATCGCTCTGAAAATATATAAACAAAAAAAAAGATGTTTAATAGTTTATGAGAAGTAAAGAGAATCTTAACTTTTGAATTCATTTGGATACGTCAGCAGAGTTGAGCTCTTCTAGGACAGCTCCTGGTACATGATCTGGACAGAACTCATCAGGAGTGAAGTTGCAGAGTATTCTTTTGATTAGTAAAAGATTGATCGATGGACATATCTGTTTTGTAAAATCAAAAGATCAATGAAGACTATTCAATGAAGCTTGTGAATGGGATGGACTAACTTTCCATAAGATTACATATGTATCAGACAAACCTCTTCTCTAATGGAACTCTCCATTAGCATGTCTTTTGGGAGCATAAGAAGATCACTAAGTTCATTTAACAATACAAAAGCTTTACTACTATCACTGCCTTCACTTTCATCATCATCTTCGTTGTTCATGCCGAACATTTTAGTGAGGCATCTAGACCAGTTACCAATCTGCAATGGATAATAAAGTGACATTGGATTAGTCAACTCTCTAACGGCTATAAAAGAAACTGAACTTTGTTTTGTTTTGGTTACCGCATTTTTGAGTTGTGCTCCTGATCCAAAGCTCAACTCTCCAGCAGGAATAGGCACAACTTTGGAATCAAGAATAGGATCAGAGACCGGATCAGTTGGAATCTGATGTTCTGACTCCCGCAGAATAGCATTGAACATAGCTACATCGAATCTACTGATACACTTCTCCATCACCTGTTTTTAAAAGACAAATAATAAAAAGACTCTTATATGCCATTGTCAAGAACATAAACAAATGTAAAGTATCTGATTAGTACCATTCTAGCCAAAACAGGTAAGCAGCCACATTCATGCCCCGCGCCTCTCACAGGACAAAGCCGTTGCAGAGCTTCTCTGAAAGCACTGTTCCACAGGCTAATAGAAAAGGCTCCTTGCTTCTCAGATGAGTTGCTTTCAGGGGATTGCATATAAGGAGTAAAGACCTTAAAAAGATAGCAGAAGCAAAACTGAGAGATGCTTCAATAGACAAAAACTTAGAAAGAAGCTCTCAATCTTTTTAATATACCTGCCACCAAACAGATTCAACGATTCTAGTGAAGACCCAGTGTTCGATTTTCTCGAGTGAAGTAGTAAACGTTTCAGTTTCTTGCCAATCCTCCAAAAGCTTTTGGAGACCTTTCTTCTCTGCACCACCATTTGACTCATGCGACTTACCAAAGGCTTGTGAAATGATCTCCCTTAGAGATATGATGTTTGATAACCAAAAGGTCAACCTAACAAGAAAAAAATGTATTTATAGAGAGTATCAAGATCCTGAAAATGTTCAACTCATTAGTCTTTTTTTATACCTTGAAACATCATTCCCACAAGATCTGGCAACCAAAACAAGACCAGAAACAGAGTTCGTAGCGATCCTAGCACGCTTTTCACGAGTGAGATGCTTACAGGCATGGATGTAGATTCTGGAAAGACGCCTAGCTGGCGTGTGAAGCTTGTGCGCGGAGCTAGAATGGTCCGGAACAACAGAGTAGAGAGATATCTCGAGTGAGGCAACTTCTCTAAGCTCCTCTTCAAGTCTCTCGATTCTTGCCTCGAGATGTTTGATCTTCTCTTCCTCAAAGTGTTCACCACTGTTCTCTGTTACATTAGGGGACTCGTTCTCGCTTCCAGCACTAAGAGCACCATTCGAAGCATCTTCCCATACATCGGCATTGACACCTTCCCGAGCATCTTTAACTTCTTCTTCTTCTTCATCATCATCTTTGGATCCATTTACACTGTGATCTTTCTCTTTACTCTCTGTTACATCATCCAAGTAACGGACATCTACGGTCTCGTAAGCCTCAGATGGATCTGAGTGTGTGGTTGAATCACTAGCTAGTACTGTAGGGAGATTGTTAGAATCTTCGTTAGCGTTTAAGTCCTTGTGTTTCTCTTGTTCTGACAATCTTTTCTGGCTATTCTTCTTCTGCAGCTTCTGATCTTTTCTTCCGTTCTTGGTCGATCGCTTTGACTGGACATTGTTGGTTGTTCTCCCCTTCATCATAAGGAAACGATCCAAGAAGATCTGTTTTACCCTACGGAGAAGAAAGAAAGATGAGCAAAAAAAGAGCTGAATGTATTCATGTTCCTGAAAAGGAAATAACATAGTGGAGGACGAGAAGGACATAATCAGACTTGCTATGTTTTGTCTTAAGTCTACAGTAGTATATGTTCATAGTTGGCTAAGATAGAAACTAAAGGTGCTTGATCTTAGGGACTTTGGTGAATTTTCAGACCTATCCAAAAAGATATCAATAGCAGAGCATGAACAACCATGACGTCACTTGAGAGTTCAACAACTTAGTAAAGATTGAGGTCAAAAGAAAAAGAAGACTTACCAGTGAAGAAACAGAGCAAAGTGTGTGTTTTACATCCAAGTCATGACTCTCTTCAAGACGGGTCACTTTGATCTCCTCAAGAGTGAAGTCTACTCTCAGATTTGCTGTTCTTTACCTTTAAGCCAATAATAATGCTACTTTCTCTCTTACATATGGGAGAGCCGAGTGCGGGAAATTATGGTTTCTTTCTTTAAATAAATAATAACGTGGATCGTGTGCGATACGGACAGTGATCATTGTCGTGAAAACATGGAAGGTTGTGTCGGTGGCTCGACTGTTCCACCGGAAATAGCCGGTCACATTACCCGAAATAGTAGTTTTTTTAGCAAAAGAGTCACTTTTCGCTTTCGTCCAAAACGTATCTCACTGACTCCACCGACACCGACTTCAAATTACATACCACTACGACTACAACTGTTCATCATGTTTTTTCATGAATTGGTGCAATTTACAACAGAACATCTGCGTGTACCGAGGAAAAGAGGAACAGAGGTTCTTAACATGGCTTTACACTAGACTCTTCTTTGGTTCTCCAGTAAAAAAAAAAAAAAAGACAATGTGGAGACTGAAGAGTGAAGTGATGTCATCTTAGTTCTTACATTGATTTACTAGTGCTATTCAATTATACTCTCGGGAGACAAACACACAGAGAAGGAAATGACCACAGCAGTAGCCCTCTCGATGTGATGCGACTACGATTGTCATATAATATTTCATGAATTGCTGAGTTTTACCAAAGAGCATCTGCATGTACAGAGGACATGGATAAGAGAACATGTTCACCCACATGGCTTTACAGTGGACTCTTCTAGGGTCTCCACTATGTGAAGTGATGTCTTCTCACATTGATTTACCAAAAGCCTAATCGTTTCAACATGCTAGACCATTACACTCTCGCTAAGCAACCGACACTGCTTAAACTAGAGCATATTAAAAGAGGATACTATCAAACCACACTTGGGGAAACTAATCAGAAGATTTGGGAAACTACTTGAAATGGCAGTGAACTCAATACAATCCAGAGAACCTGCGGAGATAAAGAGGTAAGCTGTCATGTTTTCTAAACCTTATCTACTCAAAATTAAGTATCCTCAACTCCAATCTAGAGACTTATTCAAGTATCAACAACTTACATGTCTAAAAATGGATCTGAACAGGCTAGGCACCAGGAAGCACTGGATAGCAATCAATAGGCGACTTGAACCATATGAAAAAACACCAATCAAATTTCAGATGTTGATCAAAACAAGCAAGTCAAAAGAGACCAAAATTTGAGAAATGTGACACTTTTATTTCATCATTATCAACAAAACGAGGATATAGAAACGAAGTTCCTATTCAGGTAGACCTAACTATCTCCAAGTCTTCGTGATCGCCACAACAAAAGACATACCAGATCCATCCACCATTTGGAGATCAAAAGGTGATGCTCAATCAGACACATGTATACTAACGAGCAATGCTTAAAGCATGCCAATGTCTACAAAACAGAGTTACACCTGTACCATCAACAACAAATGACAAGCAGATATCATCAGGAAAGACAGAAACTTTCTTTATCAATAGGCAAACGAGCAAATCAAATTGCAGATGTTGTATCAAAACGAGCGAATCAAAAAGTGAGAAATTGTAAATGCGTCGAAACAGTTAAAAGACAACTTATTTCATCATTATCGACATCATAACAAAAGATACTGAAACAAAAGTTCCGGTGATGCTCAATCGGATGAATCTCCGGCGAGCCTCTCCTTCTCGAGACGTTCCAGGGCCTTCTGATGAGCCCAGGTCTCGATCGAGAGATCAGGTTTGGCGTTGAGCCCGACCCCGAGGATGACGATCGTGAGGAAGCTCGTGATGTAACAAGGAAGCTCCCAATCCTCCCATTTGCGCGACTGCCCCGGCGGCGGAGGAGTGCGGTTCATGAAGTAGCCCTTGGGCCGCTCCTCGTGGCCCGGCGTGGCCCAGCGGCTCGGGCCGGCGGATGTGGATCCGGACCTGGAGAAGATCCGGTTTCGTAGCGTCTTCGCTGCTGCGACGGTCAATGACTGCGTCGACGACGGCGGCATCGCTTCGGTTTCTGATGTAACAAAATGAGGAATCTACAGATTCGTCGAAGTGTTCAGGTTATATACCAAACCAATGGTTTACTTCACTCGAAACCTGGACCGAGAGATCTGGTTTGGTTATCGTCGGTTTGATTAGAAACTTACCCAGCTCGGTCTATTGTTTGGTTTTTATTTATTTTTCGGTTCAGCAAGTTTAGATTCGGTAATTATCTACCAATAATAGCTCTAGATTCATTATTTTCTAAAACGAATCGGTTGAGAGCATTAATGGATAATACTGGGACACGACGTCGTATTGCACGGTCACAGTGAGTTCACTGAGTTGTTGAGACGTTCTGAATTATACAAGGCCAAGGTAAGTTCATGATCATTTTTTTCTACCTCTAAATTCAACAATCCAAGCCTCAGGAGATACATTTCTCATTAGGCATTGTCAACTAGTTTGGAACTTATAGCTCCATTTTCACCTGATTTGGGTGCAAAGTAGCTGAACCCATCAAGAAATTGCCTTCATGATGATCCTCTTCTCTCCCCCATGCTGGTTGGTGGTAACCATCGAGAGACCACTGTTGCAGCTGATGATAAGACTCTCCGTTGAAGCTACCATCCATTAGAGAACCGTTCTGCAGATAGAGATAAAAAAAACTTTTAACTTCTGTTAGAGATGATTGTATTACCAACATCCTAGATTTCTTCTTAGTCATCTACTGAACATTATCTTAGATTCTTAATAGACCAAGATTTTAAAATTGGTGGGACCTGGTTATTAAATGGTTTACAAGCTGTAGAAAGAGGAGGTCATTTAATAAGAAGTTATTTGCAGAGAAACAAAATCTGATTATCAGATTGGATAGGTGAAACTCCAAGCAACAAGAAATTAAGACTTAAGGGCATTTTTATTGGTGGGATGAAGAGACAGGGAGGGAGAGTCCCTTGTTTTTTTTTTTTGGTCATCGAAGAGTAAGGGACAGCCCTTAATTAAAGGCTTTTCCCTTCTCTTTCTTATTCGGTTCCCACCCTTTTCCCCTAAGAGATGCCTTAAGGGACTCCCAATACAGATGCCCTCAGACCCACACAAAAAAAAATAATTGTGCATAAGATAACAAAAAAGACACCATCAAAGACAACAGAACAGGAGGTGGTCCTTGTTTCTGAATTCTGACCCATCTTTGTGTGATATTATTGAGAGGACTAATGAGTCCTTTCTTGAGTCATTGCGTTAACAATAGGCTCTGTGTTCTAGTGTACTGGATGTGTATTTATTTCCCCCACGTTGATCTACTTCTTTAAGCCTAGTCTATAATAGAGTCGACTAATGTTGTATCAATAAATACCACCAAAATTTTCTCTTTTTGTGATACAACTAAAAAGGTTACTCAAAGAAAGATAGAGTACCCTATGGTTTTACTTAAAGGAGAAACATGGTCAACGAGAGAATCTTTCTTTTGAATGTTTAAATTTTTGTAGAGGAAGATCACATGGACCATTAAGACTTATTTGCAATTAGATACTTACTTGTGAAGCCAATATGCTGTCGAGATTGAAGTCGGTTCTGGGGTTCACTGCAGCAAGTCTCATAGATAGCATCTGAAAATAAGAAGAACACAGTTACGTGACATTGTCCCACCAATTTTACTTGCAGACTATTTTAGCTTATCGTTTTATTAAGCTCCCACCTCTACTTGATGCTGTAAAGATTGCACATGGTTAATGATTTCATCCAGCACCAATGCAGTGCCCTGAATCTGCAGGTCACAAAGCTCATTTTCTGGTAAATCAGAACATAAAAAAAAATTAAACCATAGTCCTAACTAACATGTAAAACGGCTTCTACAATTTCAACTCTTTTCAACGTAACATTTCCATTAAACGAACCAGAACATCAACACCTCTTGTTCATAAATTAACAGTCAAGTCCCACCCCACACAATTTACAAACTCTTTTAAGGAGTTGTCACTTATCATCATCTCCCTCCCACCAATAATTGCTGCTAAACTCCAAGATTTACATACATATCGATTAGTTAGCTGTCTGCAGGAGTGTCACATCATGCTTCCAACCAATTAGGTATAGTGGGACTCAAAGCATATAGCCAAGATATTAGTGACTATACCACACTCCTCTCTCTCTCTCTCTACTTGATAGATACCAAACTTATTAGAGACGATACTACACTACTCACCCTCCTGCAACTTTTTTTCTACTTAATATCAGAAGATGGACCCCAAACACGCACTCTGATCTCCATCTATCCACCAAAACATGTCCCCTCTACGAAAAAACCTTAAGGGCACAATCCAGCTAGCGTTCACACATAATAAAGCCATTTTCTTCATTTATGGAGTAAGCTTCAAGCTCAATGAATAATACGCTTTAAGATGAGTAAAATAAAGACCTTTTTAACATATAGTAAAAAAAAAAGAAAGATTCTGACTTTGACCACCAAATGAAGATCTAAATTAGTCTTATTAATCTAGGGACAAACCTTGTCACAGCCTGGGACTAGTTCCTGTAGCAGCTTCATTCGTGCGTTTATCTTCTCCCTTCTTGCCTATAATCAAAGAGTTAACATATCCACTAACTAGATGTTAATACGACGACGTTTAAGAGATGTGTAGTAGTATACTTAACTCGTTCTGCTAAGCTATGATTATCAGTAGCTTGACCACGACGAGCTCTAACGTGAACGTACGGAAGCTTCTCTGCTTCTTCTTCAGAGCTCTTGGTCTTCTTCATCGAGCTTTTGACCTAAAAGTTAAAGGTATTAGTGACTTGTGTTACAAGCTATCAGGATTGATTTGATTAATCACCTTCTTCTTCCCACGTTCTTTCCTCTTGTTACGATTCTGATTCTCCACCGTTGGATGAGAAACGAACCGCTGAGATGAATCGGTCTCATCAGGCTCGGGCTTGACTCTACCGCTGAAGCTCGAAGGTGCCACGGACTCGCCGGAGAAGTTTCCGTTTTGCTCTGCAGCGATCACCGAGAGGTCCGGGGGAAGATTCAATCTCCGGAACGGGTGGAGAGTAGGAGGAGCGATGTTTCCGGCGGCCTGAGAAGACGAAGTGAAAAGCTCCACGGCCTGAGTCGCCGGCATCTCGAGCAGAGCTGTGAAGGAACCGGTGTTCTCCGGCGGTAACGTCGCCGCCAGTTGCTGGATTTCGTCGCTGAAATTGATCGATTCGAGTCCGGTCATCGGTGACTCTCGGTACGGCCCAGCGCCGGAGCTAACTCCGAACATTTGGTTCAGATGATTCATAAGAAGGGAAATTAACGCGTAAACCGGACTTAACCGAGTTAAATTTCAGTAACAACACAGAACCGACCGACTTTATCCAACTCGCTTTAGTTAAACTGGTTAGAGCTTCAATCTCTCTCTCTCTCTCTTGTTTCTTGGAGAAAGTCTTTTTTTCTTTGTTAGAGTGTATCTCTGTGTGTTTCGGGAGTAAGAAAGATTACTTCAGAGCTATTTGGAGTGAAGAGAAAGCAACGTTTGCTTTGGAGTGCGTCTGCTAATAGAGCCAACACAAATTTAGAGAGGGAAAGCACCCATTATGATGGAGAGAGAGACGCTTTGGACCCCAATGTTTATGAGTTGGGCCTTTGTGCTTGGTTCTATAAATTTTGAAATAAAATGTCACTACTCACTAGAGTTAGTGGCTTGGTGGTGTCATAGAATTTTGCTCATATCATGTAGATTTTTAATGAAACCTTATTTTTGGATATAAAAAATGGAACCTAATTTTACTTCCAAAGAGACGATGATGTCAGTGCTAAAACTATCTCCCATAACACTCTATTTTTTTCTATAATTTATATTAGAATAGAATAAGTTTATTATAGAGTAATTTTTGCTCCAATGATCTTAAGACTCAAATATAGAAAATGTCATTTTTGCACTCCAAATATAGAGAAAAAATATAATATTTTTTAAAAAAATTATTCTATAATAGAGTAATTTTATTATAGAATAACACTATCATTGAAGCAAAAGTTACTTTATAATAATTACTCTATTTTAATGTAAATTATAGAAGAAAAAATAAAATTTTATTGGAGATGTTTTTAGGCCGTGAGATTTTTAAATGTGACATAAGAAGCTATATCTTCATCTCACCGGATAAAAAAAGAAAATTGCTTAAAACAATCTTGGAAAGTACTGATATTACTATAATTGATGGATGTAATAAACAAAAAGAGAGAGAAATGATTGGAGTCCTATATAATTGCTTATAATATGGTGAAAGCAAATGCATTTTTTGCTAGGAGCTTACATATAAGACAGTTTGTTCTGTTTCGGCTAAAAAATATTCAGACATTACATTGTGTCTATCTTATCCCATTCTCTCTTTGCTTTCCTTAGTTCTATATACACAAGCCTTGTTGTGCGCTATATCAAATTCTTCTCCTTGTTCACACACTTGCAGTTAGCTCTGTTCTCGTTTAGAATCTGTGTAAACCAACATTATAAAAAAAGTTTCAATCACAAACCGGTCCTTTACTTTCTTTTGTTTCACGATGATCACTAGGTTACCTTGTACTGTCTTTGTAAATCTTTGATGTAATCCACAGCTAAATCCAACATATCTGAAGTGTTCGTTTGCTATCGAACCAAAGAGATACCAAAAAAAAAACTTTAATAATGCAAGAGAATCCTCATTACAATAAGTATCGGGACTAGTGTACCTTGTCCATGTTAGGAACAAGCTCTTGTAGTTTCCTCATTCTTTCGCTTATCTTCGTTCTTCTTACCTGACAAGTGACATTATAATTTGTTTCAAGTAACTATTAGACTTCATAGATTCAAAACTAAGTATTGTTGAACTTACCCGTTCAGCAATGCTTCGAGGATGTGTGGCGCAGCCACGTTTGGCTCTAACTTTACAAGGAACAGAGTCTTGTAGCTGCAGATACTTATCCACTGAACCCACGTCCGAGGCTGACTTCGCTAGACTCAAACGATGCGACATTATCTGTAATAATATAATTGAAACTATCATTCATTGCTCTAATAACCAGCTACAATGCATGTTTGTAATGTCTAATAGTCCCAAGAACCAAAATAAACCGGTTTTGGTAGAACTAAACCAGAGTATAGTTACCTGAGCTCCGTGAAACAACTTTCCATCGTTCTCTGTTTCTCTTTTGAGAGAGGACAAGTTATCAATGAAGCTGGACGGATCATTCCAATGGCTAAATTGAACACTCTCCGAGTCTATTTCAGGTATCTGAGAGAACATTCCCAGAGAAGAAGGTGGCCTTGAAGAGAGGCTGCTATGGCGTCTTAACCCGTTGGGAAGAGATGGACTCTCTTCCTCTTCTTCTTCTTCACCAACGTAACCATAACCTGCGATTGTAAATATAGTAGAAGCCATTAAAAAGAGTGAACTTTGGGATCCAAAGTGTCAAACTTTATTGTTTATTGTTCCAAAACGGTACCGTTTTGATCGGAGAGGTTTGTGAACATCCCGGCGGGCGAGCTGCTTTGCCGGAGAAGATGTGATTCAGCTGGTCTCGTGTGATGATGATTATTCATACTCAGAAACTGATCCAAACCAATCGTGTTCATCATCATCATCCCGTTACTCTGTTTTGGGTAGTGCGGCGGCAGACCCAGGAAGCTCGACGGCTCTTGCTGCGGCGGAGGAGAGGCGGCGTATGAAGCAGGAGACTTGTTCTCGAACTCATTTGAGTTGAACACAGTCTCGTCGTTGTCGTCTACGGAAGCGGCGAGAACAGAGCTTGGCGCAGATCTAAAGCGAAGAAGACCCGACCCGGAAGAAGAAGATACGTGATTCGGGTCGTAGAGATGGTTTTGAGTATTTGAATCCATTAAAGAAACCAACTTGCGACGAGCTTCGCTTCGCTTCCCCTGTCTCAACCTTTCGCTGTAATGCTCTGTTTCGTAACGTTTCAGTAAGAACAACTTTGGGGATGGGTTCTTGTTGTGTCACTTTCTCGAGAGAAATTTGATTTCAGCTTGAGATGTAAGCTTGTGGATGAAGGAAAGGAAAGGAGGAGAAGAAGGAAGAAGAACGGTGGGTGAACAGAGAAGAGGGATAGATGATGATGAATATTTTTTATCGTCTTTTTGCTTCTGAGTTTCTGCTTCCAACTTTAATGGCTGAAGATAGTGGCGGATCCTGAGAAAGTCTTGAATCCTTTTGCTATCTGCGGGTCCTCGCGACTACGTAGCGGCTCGTGAATGGTCATTTTTTTTTTTTTAAATCCAAAATATCCAGAATTAATCCGAAATGTACTTGTAGTTAAAAACTTCCGTTGCGCATGGCCTAAAAAGTATATAACTAAAAGGTAAATGAAAAATTAAATATAAAAGTAAAGTAGATGAGGAAGACGTCGTTTTGAGCCGCCTGTGACGCTGAGTCACGGAAATGCCTTTATCTTTTTTTTTGACAACAAGACATTTACGACTCATATTGACTCAGTAAACCGGATCGGCAACTCAGATCTATATGAACGACTAAAAACGGTTGTTTCTAAAGACTACGCGCTGCTATCCGCCCGTAGGTTCTCTCGCTCGGGTACATAGATGATATCCGAGTTGTGGAAGATTCTTCGTAAAAGCTTAATATCTTCCGTGTAGCTTTCAAATGCGGCCATTCTTCCGTTCAAACCATCTTCACCATTGAGAACAATCCGCTGCAAACGTAACTCAAACCGCCGTAGTTCTTCATACATTCCATTGCCCAAATCAATGCCTCCACCTCCGAAAGTGAAGAGATGATAGACACGCCTTACATTCCTTGCCCCTAATAAACCATCAAAACCCAAGAAGGTACTATACCATCCTTGTCCGAAAATAGTTCATTTTCTTTCCATGAACCATCTATAAAACACCAACGCCCTGTAGTTTCTAATGTGTGTCCGGTCGCTCTCCTTTTTGATCGGTGACTATCCGTGCTTCAGCCCAAAGTGTCGATTCCAGCTTCGCTAATCGAAGTGTTTCCTTGGATCCATATCCGATTACTAAACACCTTATTGTTTCGACCTTTCCATATATACCATAATATCCACTGAATTGGTGATCGTCCATCTTTGGAGTAATTCTCCAAAGAGATGATCCATGTTACCAAAAACGAACAAGTAGAAAAAGGTCCGGATTTGATGGTATCTTAGATAATGCCCATACTTGGCGTCTTTGGAGGGCATTCAAAAATACATGATTTATTGATTCATTCGGTCCCCACATCGAAGTACAACAAATATCTCCTTGTATTCCTCTCCCGAAGATTCTTCATTACCGCTATACAGCCTGAAAGGAGTTGCCATAAGAAATGTCTCAACTTCGGCGGGCACCGCACTTCCCAACAGAAAGCTTTTAACTTATCCACTGTAGGTCCATAAAATTCTGGTGGTTTTTCCTTATCAGGATAAACCCGTTCCAATTGATATCCAGATTTGACCGAATATTTTCCATTATTAGTGAAATGTCATCCATTCCTGTCGTCCATCGGATTTCTACTTAAGGGAATACTTTCAATAATTTGTGCATCATGAGGATCCACCAAAGCCCTAATTGCCTCAAGATTCCAAGTTCGGGATTCCAAATTAATGAGGGAATCCACCGTGAGATCTGGGTAACTATTGTGAAGATTTTTGTTTGCTGGTCTCGGGCGAGTGGCTGGGATCCAAGGATCATTCCATACTGAAATAGATGAACCTGTTCCCACCCTTTTAATTAGTCCTTTACAAACCAGAGATCTAGCAGAGGTCATACTTCTCCAGCCATATGACGGAGAATAAGATCGGATCGGTTCAAGGGGTGAAGCATTCCTATAGTACCGTCCTTTAAAAACTCTCGAGAAAAGAGTATTTGGCTTCTCAATCAGCCTCCACAGTTGCTTTCCAAGCATTGCCGTGTTAAAATCCATAAGATCCTTAAAACCTAAACCACCATTATCCTTAGGGATGCATAACTTATCCCATGATTTCCAATGCATACCATTTGTGCTCCCTCCGGACTCCACCAAAATTGAGCTACTGCACTCGTTAATTTTTAAGCGTAGCTTTTGTAATCGATAAACGACATGACATGATTTGGCGAGCCGTAACCACCGACTTAATGATCACCTCCTTTCCCCTTTAGTAAAATATCTAAAAGTCCATCCACTAACCCTATTGTTCAAGCGTTCTTGAACAAATCCAAACACTTGAACTTTAGATCCCCCAAGGATTTCGGGTAACCCAAGATAAGATCCCATTCCTCCTAGATTCTGAATACCCAAAATATCTCTCAACTCTTGCCGACTGGACTCTACAATCTTGTGTCCAAATTGAATTGAAGATTTTTGAAAACTAATCTGTTGCCCTGAAACAGCCTCATACTCTTTTAAAATCCTGAGAATAGTTTGACATTCTTCTCTATTCGCCTTATAAAAGAAAAGGCTATCGTCGGCAAATAGCAAATGAGAGATTGTCGGACAAGCTCTCGCTACTTTCATACCGGTTAATTGTTTCTCCCTCTCCGCCTTCTTAAAATTCACAATTAAAGCCTCAGTACACATTATAAATAAATAAGGAGACAAAGGATCCCCTTGACGTAGCCTTTATCTTATTTAAAAAGAAATGTATATTTTTGAATACTTTTCCTGTATTTTGAGTGTAGAGTTTTAAGACGAAAATACGTACTTTTAATACTCGAATACATCAAAAGAGTATGTGAAGTAAATACATATGCTTAATCAAGTTTCCCTAGTTTTTATACTGATGGACCCGTCACCCGTGAGTAACGATTTGTGCTTCCCTACAAATGTTGATGATACTGATATATCATATATCACTATTATATTATTTCTTGTTTTTAACTTTGACATCCACCAAATATCTTATAAATAAATATTATCTCCTTTTCATTTTAATTGTCATTCCAGAAGTTTATATACACAAATTAATAAAATAAACACGCAACCATATTTTAATCAATTGAAAAATAAAGTAAAAAAAAATTATTAATAAATTTTGCATTGAAACTCTAAAACGACACATATTTTGAAACAAATTTTTTTTTCTACAACTGCAACAACAGTTAAGTATGTGCAGGGGCGGATCTAGGATCACAACTAGCTGGAGGCACACACAATTTTACACTATATATTTTTTTTTTAAGATCGGGGGCACTTGTACAAATATCAAACTTATTGTTAAGAAATTTCAAAAGTAGATGGGGGGCATGTGCCCCCGTTGCTCATGCTCTACATCCGCCCCTGAGTATGTGTATAATAAGATTATTGTTATCATATATCACTATTATATTATTTCTTGTTTTTTACTTTGTCATCCACCAAATATAAACAAATTTGTGTATAATAAGATTATTGCTATTTTGTGACGTAATGTAAAATTTATGATGTACAAACAAAATATTTAATGTTAAATCGTTCAAAGTATCATATACGATTATACACAAAAGATTTAATCTAATTACTTAAAAACAAGAAAAACGTCATTCAGGAACCAACAGTCATAGACTTCGTATTCAACAGTTAATATTAATTTTCACGTTCGAATAATACATTTAAGATCTATATGACCTTAACAAACTCATATATTCTTTGTTACTTTCATGCATTTTATTACATTTAATATTGTCGAGTACTATTATTTTGTCCCATCGGAATATAAGGAAAAGTCAGAAGTTAGATCTTCTTCTTAATATGGTTAAAAAAACACAAAACATCCTATAAATAGAAAGAAACTTTGTCGGAGGTACAGTTCATAAATTAGGGTTCACGGACAACCTGCAGCTTCTACACGATCGCGACGAAAGAGACATTACATTGGGAACGAGATACTTAGGCCTGGGCGTTCGGGTACCCGTTGGCATTCGGATCGGGTTTTTCGGATTTTCGGGTTTACGCTTCTAGGTCCCGTACTAAAATTTTATTAGTACGGGTCGGGTTCGGATAATAACACTTCGGGTTCGTAATTGTATTGCATCATAAAACCCATAAAGTAATCATAAATCGACGGATTCGGTTATATCGGTTCGGTTCGGATATAACCAAAGTAAAAAACAAATTTTTTGAAGTAAAACATAAAGAAAAACATCTAAATTAAATAAAAATTAATTTATCACATATAAAATTGATAAAATAACAATAAAATGTTAAATCAAGCATGAAAACAAACATCATTTATAAACAATATGTATTGCCTTATAGAGAGTAGACTTTTTATTTCAATGAGCCAATTATAAAATACATATTTATAACTAATTGTGTACTTAAATCATTTATTAGAATTTTAGTATTTATTATTATATATAATATTACCACAAATGTTAAATTTAATAATTAGAATACTTATATATACTTCAAAATATTTATATTGACTATTAATTTCAGATTTTTCGGTTACCCGCTCGGTTCGGTTAATAACACTTCGGTTCGGATATTTTTGTACCACCCTAAAACCCGCTCGGGTATTTTACGCTTCGGTCGGATAACGGTCGGGTTTTGGTTCGGGTTCGGTTCGGTTCGGTTCGGATTTTATGCCCAGGCCTAGTGGAGTACAGCTAAAAGATTTATCAAAGATGATTGACACAGTGATGTCACTAACTAGGTGTGTGAACGATGCTTCGTCTAGATCTCCGTCGTTAATTTCGTGCACCTCTTCTTCTTTTTAACTTTAATAATTCACAAGCGCCTTTCTAAAAGAACGACATGTTCCCTTCACTCAAAATTGATTACTCTATATCAGTCCTCTTTGAACTAAACTAGATGTTACGTTTTCACGTTCGTTATTCTTGTTTAGTAAATTGAAACTTTTAGCTTATATGTTTATCAATTATCACATTGTCTTGGATGTATGTTTATTCTCCGTGGAGTTGATATTTCATTCCTTAATATATGGGGACTAGACTACGGTTCATGTGCCCAAGGCTCTATTCTATATATAGAGACATAGATCGTTTGAGTTGGAGTAGCTACTAGCTATACAGTTTTAAAATCTCGAGCTGCTTCTTAGTTTATCAACAAGAAGACAAATTTGTATGCGCAATCACATGCATTCTCCACATGCATCTATATATATGCTACTATTGAATCATAAGCAACAAAATTGTATTCATCCACAATATAAAAGGTAGAAATGTCCATGATAACAAACTAATCATTTTATAACTAATAGATGATATTTTCTTATTACACACTGATGCGTGAAAGTAAAGATCACATATATGTATGTGAAATCCGTACGCAACAAACTTGTTTCATTCAAATAAGACTACTTCTTACTCGAAAAAATAGATACAAGTCACAACATGATTTGTAATCTGTAATCTAACAGCTCTTTTTTCTAGATTAACACCATCAAATGCTTTCACTTCTGATCGGTCTCTTTTGGGGTTCTAAAGTTGGTCCTTAGTGAAAATGGAAAGGAGAAAACACAACACCATGGCTTATGGGCTTGTATTATTTTATTTTTTTCTTCTGCATTTTATATAAGAAAGTTAAGTTCAAAAAAAAAAAAAAGGAGATAATCCAAAAGCAAAGCTCGTCCATGGATGTGAACATGGACACGTGAGAGACCCCATTAGCTTTCTTTATGTTGAATAGATTTTTGAGAAATTGCACCGTACACACAAGACATATACACACAAGACATATACGCTAATTAGGCAAATGTCTATGACACAAAAGTTGTGGGGATCCAACATAGAAAAAATGTCAAAACTAACCTTAAGTCGATATAAAAGAGATCACGACAAAACCGGTGATAATAGGTCATAAGCTAAATGAAATAAAAAGTAATTAGGGGAAAAGCAATGGATCTATCTCTCTTTCTTCCCTCTATTATTTTTCAGAGAGAGGGAATTGCGTTATTTCCCATGCTTGATCAATCTGGTGAGGTTTTCACCCAGTATATCAGGTTTGTCTTCGGCAATGTCTTGTCTGTTTTTTTTTTTTTTTTTTTTTTTTTTAAGTTTCTCTAAATCAACCTCGCTTATCTTTTAGCCCTGTTCGGGAACGCGCTAGGCGCTAATCGGGCGGTCGGGTTGGGCCTAGGGCCTAAAGAGAAAATCGGGGATTAATCGGAAATTATGCGGGGCATAATTTTTAGATGGTTTACTATGTTATAAAACATGTTAATCTTTAATTGTGTATAACATTAATACATTTTCATGTTTAAGATTGTATAAAACACACAAATAGAATATATAAACTTAGTATAGTGTAATTTTCATCAAAATTATGAATATAAATGATATTTATAAAATTTTAGATCAAATAAATAATAAAAATATTATTAAAAATAAAAAATAATAAATAATAAAAAATAGATTAGGCGGCTAGCGGTCATTTAGGCGCTAAAGGTCATTTAAGCGGTCTAGCGGAAAAAATCGGATATCCGATTTTTAAACCGATTGGCATAAATCGGGCGAAAAGTGACGCCAGAACGAAGCGCTAGCGGCCGAGTTTTAGAACAGGGTCTTTTAGAAAGGTTTCAATCGGATCAAAATCTTAGATCAATTTGTTTCATCCTGCCCTCTCTGTTAGGGTTCAATCCACTACAAGAAAACATCGGTATACTGACGGACATTCCGACGGAAAATGAAATCCTCGAATTTCCCAAGGAATTTCGAGGATATTCGAGAAACCCAAAATTGGTTTCCTCGAATTTCCTCGAATATACCGACGAATTCGAGGAAATATCAATCCGCCGGAATATTCTTATGAAATACCGAGGAAAAATGTGTTCCTCGGAAAAAACCGATAAATTCCAAGGAAATATTATAGCCGTTGGAGAGCCGTTGGGGGATTTTACAAAATTCCGAGGAAATTCCGACGATGATGACTCGGAAACAGACTACAATTGATTTTTTTTTTTTTTTTAAATACCGAGAAAATTCTGAGGAACACTTGATATACTCGATCGATCGATGTGTTTTTGAACATATATCCATCGATCAAACCGTTTAAAAAAAAACGTTTGAGATTTTGTTCATTCGATCTATTGGATATCCACATCGATCGATCGGATAATCTAATCGATCGATCACATTGTTACGCTTTGGTCAATATTAGTGATCGATCGATGCATTTTTGGACATATATCCATCGATCGATCCGTTTATAAAAAAAACGTTCGAGATTTTGTTCATTCGATCTATTGGATATCCACATCGATCGATGGGATAATCTAATCGATCGATCACATTGTTACGCTTTGGTCCATCTTAGTGATCGATCGATCCATTTTGGGATCGATCGATCACTTTGTTACCCAAAACCTTGTTTCCTCGGAAAAGCCTCGGAATATTCCGAGGAAATTCCGAGGAACATTTGATATACTCGATCGATCGATGCGTTTTTGAACATATATCCATCGATCGATCCGTTTATAAAAAAAAATGATGTTTTGAAATCCCAAACACTAGTTCCTCGGTATTTCCTCGGAATATTCCAAGGAAATTCCAAGGAAGAAAAGGTTTCCTCGGAATTTCCTCGGAATATTCCGAGGAAATTCCGAGGAAATAGGGTTTTTAAACCGAAAACAACGTTTTGCGGTTTGAATAACACCTATATAACCCTTATTAAGTGTCTTACGTTCATTATGAAGTCAAAATTTGTTCCTACCCTATAATAAACACTTTTCCGATTGTATGAACGAAATCCCACAACATAAGAGAAACACTTATACACTTTAATGAACGGTAAAGGGAATACTTTCAATTCATTTTGAAATTTGTTATTTCATGGTTTATGCTCATCTATACAAAGAATCCTCAATGGTATGCATTACAATTGTATAAGAAATGAGATAAAAAAAATTGATGTTTTGAAACCCCAAACACTAGTTCCTCGGTATTTCCTCGGAATATTCCGAGGAAATTCCGAGGAAATAGGGTTTTTAAACCGAAAACAACGTTTTGCGGTTTGAATAACACCTATATAACCATTATTAAGTGTCTTGCGTTCATTATGAAGTCAAAAATTTGTTCCTTACCCTATAATAAACACTTTTCCGATTGTATGAACGAAATCCCACAACATAAGAGAAACACTTATACACTTTAATGAACGGTAAAGGGAATACTTTCAATTCGTTTTGAAATTTGTTATTTCATGGTTTATGCTCATCTATACAAAGAATCCTCAATGGTATGCATTACAATTGTATAAGAAATGAAATACGGCAAAAAAAATTGATGTTTTGAAATCTCAAACACTAGTTCCTCGGTATTTCCTCGGAATATTTTCATTTTACCGGGCAAATATTTCGCGAAAATTGAAATTAGAATTCCGACGGAATTCCGACGGGTAGTATCCGTCGGACCCTAGGTTTTATAACCATGAGCCGCTTCTTCTTCCCCATTTCTCTCTTCTTCCTATGCGCGACTCCTCTCTGCTCTCCGTGATTTCCCAATTCGGCGATATCTCCGTGATCTCCCCTTCTCTTACACAAATCATGTAAGGACTCTATCTCACTCTCTTAGGTTCTATTTGTTAGGTTTTGTGTAGTTTTGATAGATTTTTGTTAGGTGATTGGTTAGGATTGTGATTTGGTTGTATAATAGGTTTAGAATTGTGATTTGGTTGAATAATTTGTTTTGTTGAATTGATTTAGAATTTTTTATAATTTTTTTATTTTTTTGTATTTATAAAATCGATTTTTGTATATAAAATCGATTTTTGTATTTTACAAAACGATTTTTGTATATAAATTCAATTTTTTGGATTTTACAAAATGTTTTTTGTATATAAATTCGATTTTTTGGATTTTACAAAACATTTTTAATATCTATAAAACTTTTTTTGTGATTAAAAACTATTATTTGGGATTTTTTTAAAAAAATATATATATATTTATATTATATAAATTTTTATTTATTAAAACTATTTTTATTTATTAGAACTATTTTTATATATTTATTAAATATTTTAATATCTATAAATCTTTTAGAATGATTAAAAACTATTATTTGGGATTTTTCTATAAAAATAATTTATATATTTCTATATTTATGAAATATATTTTTTAATTTACGTGTCTCTCGATGATCGGACCACCGACAAATACGTGGTCGTGGTGGTACGGGTCAAACATGGTAAGGATGATCGCGATATCTTTGTTGGAGACCCGGATGGCGGCTCAACAGCGGCTATGAGGCACGAGGAGGGCTAAACCAAAGAAATGATGGAGATGATGTACCCGAACGAGGTGTTCCCGGACGCGGACCGTAGTTTTTTTTCCAAAACTCGAATGTTTTATTTTTATTTGTGAAACTTTGAATATTAATTAATATGATTTCAATTTTAATTTTAATCTTATATTTTCGAATTTAAATTTCAAAAATTTTATTTTTTTTTAAAAAATAATATTTTTTACATTCCGAGGAAATGAAATACCGAGGAAATTCCGAGGAACACTTGATATACTCGATCGATCGATGCGTTTTTGGACATATAACCATCGATCGATCCTTTTACACCGAGGGAAATGTTCTTCGGAATATTCCGAACGTTTTTTTATAAACGGATCGATCGATGGATATATGTCCAAAAACGCATCGATCGACGAAGTTCCGAGGAAATATCCCGTCGACGTTCTCCCTCGATATATTCCGAGGAGCTTTCCGACGAACTAGTGGTCCTCGGAATTCCGTCGGAAAATTCCGAGGAAAAAAGAAATTCCGAGGAGTTATTTCCGAGAACTTGTTTCGTCGGTATGTCGTCGGAATAACGTTATTCCGACGACATACCGACGATTTTTTCCCTTAGTATATCGCTGTTTTCTTGTAGTGATCATCTTCAAGCTTTTGATTTGCATGCAAGGATTTGAGACTTTCGTTTGCTTTTATTTGTTTGATTCGATTGGTTCTGAGTTTGATGTTCTGAAGCATTGTTTTTGATTTCGTCTGTGCTGAATCAAGCTATTGTCAAAGCCAGATTCTCTCTGTCGCGTTTTCCTATCTCCGGTATGTTTTCGGTGGAATACCTTTAGGTAAATCAAGCAAATTTAGCAAAAAGTTAGCGTGTTGTTTTCCCTGATGTGGGGTTTAGGTTAGCAAACAAAAATCTAAGGTAACGAGCTTTAAAAAGTAATAACCGCTAAAAAGATTGTTAAATAGATATTCTAGAATTTTTAGCATGTATATCAGAAGATTATTGCATATGCTAAAAAAGTTATTGACAAACTAAAAAAAACTTTGCACTGGTCCTGTGTTAAAATATTAAATTAGTTAGCAAATATTGGTGTCGAAGATTTGTTAGATATGGTAGCGCGTTAAATAAAGTATTGTAAGCTATACAGTTTAGTGACCGTGTAACAGAAATCCCGGTTACAGAAGTCCCGGTTAGCTATGTAATTACCTTGCTAAAGAAGAAGACCGTATCTGATAAAGACACGAGGATCAAGTATGCCCTACTTGCATTGCTGTGCGCAGTCATTCTCCCAACATCTCACAATCCTCGCATCTTGCCACAACACGCGGAGAAGATAAAATATATGGATGAGTTCATCTTGCCACAACACGTATCTGATAAAGACACGAGGATCAAGTATGCCCTAATTTCTCTATTTGCTCGTTTTTATTTTTTAAATTTTTTTATTCATGTAAATGTTTCAAGTTTCAATACCCAATCGTGAGGCTGAAGAAGTCCATGAGGGTGACGGACAGACAATACAGGTGGAGAAGACATGGTAAGCCATCCTCCTTTTCTCCAGAATTATCCATATTTATATTTGGATTTTGGCATACTAATATTAGCAACAATGCACTCCATAATAAATTGCTACGAATGTACTTAGCTTTTATTCATAAAGATTGCACACTATGTTTTGTTTGAACTGCCAAAGATGTTTGTTTCCCGTTTTGTTTGGATTTTAATTTGCTCATGTTAGCAACATACTTTTGCTCACTACCTTGCTATGAATTTTCTTAGCTTCTATTTATAAATACTGTTCTCATTATGTTTTGTTTGTACTCTACAAATTGCAACACATTTTCTTGTTTTTATTTTTTTTAACATTGCTATTCATGTAAATGTTTCAGATTCCAGTTACCGACAATCGTGAGGCTGAAGAAATCCGTGAGGGTGATGGGACCGACAATACAGGTGGAAAAGACATGGAAAGACATCCTCGTTAGTTTCAGAATCGTCCAAATTTATATTTGGATTTTGAAATACTAATATTAGCAACAATACACTCCACACTACCTACATTGCTACGACTGTACTTAGCTTCTATTCATAAAGATTGCAGACACCATGTTTTGTTTGGACAGTCAATGACGTTTGTGTCCCTTTTTGTACTGATTTATCTATATATAATAATGAATCTTTGTTCTCCTTTATCAACTTCCTTTTTGTAGTGATGACACTCCATAGCCAACTTTAAATATACTCATCCAGTATTATTCTTAGCCGGCTACAAACAATTCAAAGACGTTAACTTAAATAATTGGCCACAATGACAATGGAGCAAACTAATATTTTAGTTACTGACTTGTATTAATAAAATATTACGAAACAAGATTCTGTAACTACAAAGTCTACAATCAATACATAGAAACGGAGGAGTGGTATTGGTTTTGTTAACTAGACAACTTTTTATGGTGAGAGTTTGCTTGTTGGCTTCCTTTTATAGACAAACCCCGTTAGCAGTTGAGAGTTGACGCTAAACCTGCATAAAAAAGTGTTACATGGTCACTAAACTATATAGCTTACAATACTTTATTTAACGCGCTAACATATCTAACAAATCTTCGACATCAATATTTGCTAACTTATTTAATATTTTAACACAGGACCAGTGCAAAGTTTCTTTTAGTTTGTCAATAACTTTTTTAGCATATGCAATAATATTCCGATATACATGCCAAAAATTCTAGAATATCTATTTAACAATCTTTTTAGCGTTTATTACTTTTTAAAGCTGGTTACCTTAAATTTTTGTTTGCTAACCTAAACCCGCTAACCTAAACCCCACATCAGGGAAAACAACACGCTAACTTTTTGCTAAATTTGCTTGGTTTACCCAAAGGTAAGCCGTTGCCGGCCGGTCTAATCGGTATTCCACCGAAAACATACCGGAGACAAGAAAATGCGACAGAGAGAATCTGGCTTCGACAATAGCTTGATTCAGCACAGACGAAATCAAAAATAACGCTTCAAAACATCAAACCCAGAACCAATCGAATCAAACAAATAAAAGCAAACGAAAGTCTCAAATCCTTGCATGCAAATCAAAAGCTTGAAGATGATTGAACCCTAACAAAGAGGGCATGATGAAACAAATCGATCTAAGATTTTGCTCCGATTGAAACCTTTCTAAAAGAGAAGCGAGGTTGATTCAGAGAAACTAAAAAAACAAAAACAAAAAAACAAAACCAGACAAGACATTGCCAAGATAAACCTGATATCTTGGGTGAAAACCTCACCAGATTGATCAAGCATGAGAAATAACGCAATTCCTCTCTCGAGAAATAATAGAGGGAAGAAAGAGATAGATTCATTGTTTTCCCCTAATTACCTTTTATTTCATTTAGCTTATGACCTATTATCACCGGTTTTGTCGTGATCTCGCTTTTATGACATAAGGTCAGTTTTAACATTTTCTATGTTGGATCCCCACAACTTTTGTGTCATAGGTATTTGCCTAATTTGCTACTTCTTATATGATTTTGGGCTAATTCACAGTGCAAAGTTTCTTTTAGTTTGTCAATAACTTTTTAGCATATGCAATAATCTTCCGATATACATGCTAAAAATTCTAGAATATCTATTTAACAATATTTTTAGCGTTTATTACTTTTTATAGCTGGTTACCTTAAATTTTTGTTTGCTAACCTAAACCCCACATCAGGGAAAACAACACACTAACGCTTTGCTAAATTTGCTTGATTTACCCAAAGTTAGCCGCTCCTCGACGGTCTAATCGGTATTCCATCGAAAACATACCGAGACAAGAAAATGCGACAGAGAATCTGGCCGACAATAGCTTGATTCAGCACAGACGAAATCAAAAATAACGCTTCAAAACATCAAACCCAGAACCAATCGAATCAAACAAATAAAAGCAAACGAAAGTCTCAAATCCTTGCATGCAAATCAAAAGCTTGAAGATGATTGAACCCTAACAAAGAGGGCATGATGAAACAAATCGATCTAAGATTTTGCTCGATTGAAACCTTTCTAAAAGAGAAGCGAGGTTGATTCAGAGAAACTAAAAAAACAAAAACAAAAACAAAACCGGACAAGACATTGCCGAAGATAAACCCGATATCTTGGGTGAAAACCTCACCAGATTGATCAAGCATGAGAAATAACGCAATTCCCTCTCTCTGAGAAATAATAGAGGGAAGAAAGAGAGATAGATTCATTGTTTTCCCCCTAATTACCTTTTATTTCATTTAGCTTATGACCTATTATCACCGGTTTTGTCGTGATCTCGTTTTTATAGACATAAGGTCAGTTTTAACATTTTCTCTATGTTGGATCCCCACAACTTTTGTGTCATAGGTATTTGCCTAATTTGCTACTTCTTATATGATTTTGGGCTAATTCACAGTGCAAAGTTTCTTTTAGTTTGTCAATAACTTTTTAGCATATGCAATAATCTTCCGATATACATGCTAAAAATTCTAGAATATCTATTTAACAATATTTTTAGCGTTTATTACTTTTTATAGCTGGTTACCTTAGATTTTTGTTTGCTAACCTAAACCCCACATCAGGGAAAACAACACACTAACGTTTTGCTAAATTTGCTTGATTTACCCAAAAGTTAGCCGTTCCCGGACGGTCTAATCGGTATTCCACCGAAAACATACCGGAGACAAGAAAATGCGACAGAGAGAATCTGGCTTCGACAATAGCTTGATTCAGCACAGACGAAATCAAAACAACGCCGAACATCAAACCCGAACCAATCGAATCAAATAAATAAAAGCAAACGAAAGTCTCAAATCCTTGCATGCAAATCAAAAGCTTGAAGATGATTGAACCCTAACAGAGAGGGCAGGATGAAACAAATCGATCTAAGATTTTGATCCGATTGAAACATTTCTAAAAGAAGCGAAGTTGATTCAGAGAAACTAAAACAAAAAAAAACAAAACCAGACAAGACATTGCCGAAGATAAACCCGATATCTTGGATGAAAACCTCACCAGATTGATCAAGCATGGGAAATAACGCAATTCTCTCTCTCGAGAAATAATAGAGGGAAGAAAGAGAGATAGATTCATTGTTTTCCCCTAATTACCTTTTATTTCATTTAGCTTATGACCTATTATCACCGGTTTTGTCGTGATCTCGCTTTTATGACATAAGGTCAGTTTTAACATTTTCTATGTTGGATCCCCACAACTTTTGTGTCATAGGTATTTGCCTAATTTGCTACTTCTTATATGATTTTGGGCTAATTCACAGTGCAAAGTTTCTTTTAGTTTGTCAATAACTTTTTTAGCATATGCAATAATCTTCCGATATACATGCTAAAAATTCTAGAATATCTATTTAACAATATTTTTAGCGTTTATTACTTTTTATAGCTGGTTACCTTAGATTTTTGTTTGCTAACCTAAACCCCACATCAGGGAAAACAACACACTAACGTTTTGCTAAATTTGCTTGATTTACCCAAAAGTTAGCCGTTCCCGGACGGTCTAATCGGTATTCCACCGAAAACATACCGGAGATAGGAAAACGCGACAGAGAGAGTCTGGCTTTGACAATAGCTTGATTCAGCACAGACGAAATCAAAAACAACGCTTCAGAACATCAAACCCAGAACCAATCGAATCAAATAAATAAAAGCAAACGAAAGTCTCAAATCCTTGCATGCAAATCAAAAGCTTGAAGATGATTGAACCCTAACAGAGAGGGCAGGATGAAACAAATCGATCTAAGATTTTGATCCGATTGAAACATTTCTAAAAGAGAAGCGAAGTTGATTCAGAGAAACTAAAAACAAAAAAAAAAACAAAACCAGACAAGACATTGCCGAAGACAAACCTGATATACTGGATGAAAACCTCACCAGATTGATCAAGCATGGGAAATAACGCAATTCTCTCTCTCTGAAAAATAATAGAGGGAAGAAAGAGAGAGATCCATTGCTTTTCCCCTAATTATCTTTTATTTCATTTAGCTTATGACCTATTATCACCGGTTTTGTCGTGATCTCTTTTTTATAGACATAATGTCAGTTTTGACATTTTCTCTATATTGAATCCCCACAACTTTTGTGTCATAGGCATTTATCTAATTTGCTACTTCTTATATGATTTTGGGCTAATTCACTCTAGATTTTTTCTTTATATTTTTGTATCTGAATTTAAAAATAAAAATGATTCCCCATCAATTCATTTTAAATATTTATGTTCTGAGAAAATTCTTACATTTGATAGAAGTGGGGAATCGTGGTCCAGCTTTGGCTTTTATAATGTCAACAACTTAAAAAAAGGTCGCCTCTCTATTTTATTTCTTTAATAGGAACTTCTTTTTTTTTTTGATCAACTAATAGGAACTTCTAAATAGAGGAAGTGTTTCTCTCTTTTTAAATTTAATTTTCTCGAGTGGGCTGCTGTATTTGGAAGTAATCAGTGTGCTTAGGGATATAGTATATGTTTTGCCATGAAGAATCTCCCCTTGCTCTTTTTTTGTGTTTTTGTTTCTTATAATAATATAAAAAGTAAAACCTACTTTTGTTGTGAATTTGAACAAAGGAGAGGACGGTGGGATGCGATCATGCTTGATGTTCCGACAAAAATTATATTCGAAATAGATCGACATTCCATTTCTGATGTATGTATTTATGAATCTATATAGGCTGAACGGCAAGAGAGAGTCAATCAAGCACTTGAGTTGAATATTTCTTCTATTAGCTCATTTTTTGGTTACAAAGAGAAAGCTTGGTATAGATTAGCTCAATCCCACTAAAAAGCATCGAGTGTTTTTTTTTGTTCGTTAATCAATCATCTTTTCACGAAAAAAGATCTACGCATCTAATCAAAACTGAATCTCACTTTCGACCAATGAAAACAAACCACTGAAAGGAATGTATAATAACAAAAAACCACTTGCCCATAATATAATCAATTCTTTTGTTTTTTTTGGGAACAGAGGATCTATCATGCAAATGTCAAAGCAATGACAGTCTACATATTTTAGTATTTTTAATATATACTTATGTTTGGTTCTAGATGGCGAGACAGAAAAAAGCCTATGACACAACCGAACTCTCTTTCGGAAGATACAAGGTTTACACTGAGTTGATTCGACCCAAACTCTCAGACACAGATCTCATCCTAGGACGCATCTCTGAATCCATTTCCGTGCAGTTGCAATAGCTTGCTTATCAGCTAGATCCTGTGTTTTGAAGCTTCATGTTTAAGACGTCGACCAGTGATATCTCTTCCTTGTGCCCACTTCCACATATGACATATACACAAATGATTTCCTCTTCTTCACTTTCAAAGGAACCATATTAGGTAACTGACCAGTCTACAACTCCAACAGAAGCACCCTCAAACAAATAAAAGTCGCATTTCTGAGAGCATGTGCATTGCTAGCAACCTTTAATTGTTGTTTAAGTGGGGCATCATTAATTTTTAACTATTATAATTATGACAGGCAACTTTGTTAAGAAACACTTAATGATAGGAGTTTATTAGTAGTTGCTTAATTAAGGTTCTTAGCAATAAAAAAATATTAAATTTATTTGTAAACATAAAATTGTTAAAAAAGATTAAAATTATTTATTAAATAAAACAAAGTCAAATATAACATTTTAAACATATATTTTAACATAAAAACCTTAAAACAAAGATTACTAAAATAAACGATAATAATTTGAAAGAGACATCGAAGCTCAGTTGTTGTCTTGATCGCGTCCAAATTTATGACATATATGCTCAACCAAATCACTTTTCAGTTGTTGATGCGCTTGTCTATCACGAATTCTTGTTCGAAAACCCATCTGATTGGCGATATTTGTAGGGATATCGTAGAATAGGTGAGATCGACATATGAAGAAACACTTCCTTCTCCTTGTTGAAAATCCAAACATCGTGATTGAGTGTAGTTATCTCGTTCGTTTTCTACTATCATATTATGGAGTATGATACATGCTCTCATAATCTTCCCAATCTTGACTTTATCCCAAGAAAGTGCCGGATTTTTAACAATGGCAAATCGAGCTTGCAAGATGCTGAAAGCACGTTCGACATCTTTTCGGGCAGCTTCTTGTCGTTGAGCAAATAAAACAGCTTTCGGTCCTTGTGGAACTGGAATAGATTGGATAAAAGTTGCCCATCTCGGATAAATACCATCGGTGAGATAGTAAGCCAAATGATACTCTCTTCCGTTGACCAAGAAATTCACTTGCGGAGCTTGACCATTTATTATGTCATCAAAAACAGGTGAGCGATCAAGAACATTGATATCATTTAAAGTACCTGGCGGTCCAAAAAACGCATGCCATATCCAGAGATCATATGAAGCAACCGCCTCTAAAAACGATTGTGAGTTTTCCAGAACCACGAGAATATTGCCCTTTCCAAGCGGTGAGACAATTCTTCCACTCCCAATGCATACAATCGATGCTTCCTATCATCCCGAAAAATCCACGAAGCTCTCCAATATGAAGTAGATGTTGAAGATCATCCGGTGTTGGTCTTCTAAGGTATAGATCGCCGAATAAATCTATTATTGCTTCCACAAAATTTTCCACACATAACCGAGTAGTGGTTGCACCGAGCCTGAGGTATTCGTCGACCGCATCAAGCGCAGAACCATATGCCAACACACGAATAGCTGTTGTACACTTTTGAAGTGTAGAGAAACCAAGTCTTCCGAGGTCGTCTTTTTTTTGTCGGAAAAATGGAACTTCATTGGAGAGTCGATCAACAATATGCATGAACAATGGCTTATTCATTCTAAATCTTCGTCGGAAAAGATTTTCAGGATATGTTGGAATATCACTAAAATAATCATTCCATAGACGCATATGGCCTTCCTCTCGATTTCTTTCGATAAACACTCTTCTTTTCCTTGTTTTTTCTTGCTCACCATAAAGATTGCACAAATTCTCAAATGTTTCATCGAAAGTTTGATCAAAACATTCATCGAAAGTTTGATCAAATGACTCATCCAAGTTGTGATTAGAAGAAGAACCCATGAAAGGTTTGTTTTAGTGATGAGAGAATGAGAGAAGTATGACTGGAAGAATTGTTTCTGGATTATGATTGGAAGAATTAGTGATGAGCGAATGATAGAGGAAGAAAGTTAGATGTTTGTGACTTATTCTCTCTGAATTATATAACAACAACAACACTCTCTCGAGTACAAACCCGTGACTCGTGACACAACAACAACAACACTCGTGACCTCTGTCATTTACAAAAGACAACACTCTCTAACTCTCGTGACCGACAAGAACAACACTCTCACTCACATTCTCTCATTCTCTCCAAGACAAACCCGTGAACTATGCTTTCCTCTGTCCAAAGATATAAGATAAACCCGTGACCTCGTTGCCTCGCAGCCTGCAAGATGATGAAGAAGAAAATTGTAGGAACATTAAACAAGCAAACCAACATTTCATTTTATAGAACATTAAACAAGCAAACCAACTCGGAGCACAAGCAAACAAACATGAAACATAACTAGATACTTAAACTTGAAACAGAACCAGATACATGAAACATAACAAGAGACTTAACATGAAACAGAACCAGATACAGAACAATACTTAATTTGAGAACAACTCAGTTATGAGCTTCTTCTTGAGTTCTTCTTCATAGTCAGCAAGGGGTTCTGTTTTTCCTAGTAGACGGTCAAGCAGATTCAGCTTAGACAACCTCTCTTTCGAGGCCAAATCCGCCTGTTTTATCGTCCACATAGTCTCAAACTTGTTCAGATTATCCTCGTCTACCACCTTCTTCTTACCACTTGCCTTTGCGGCCTTCACACCCGGGGGACGCTTGTTGGCGGTTGATTCAGAGGTCTCTGACCCTGCACCCTCCTCGCATTTCCTCTTCTTCGAGCTCCCTTCCTTTTTAGCCGTAAAGAGATCACACCACTTCTGGTCGTTGCGTAGTTCCTTCCATGCGTGTTCTAGATTGAATTTGTTCTTGTGGTTGTTGTAGAAAATTTGATGAGCAAGTTTGACAACGTCATTCTCATTCTGGCCGCTAGCTTTCTCTCTTGTAGCAGCTTCATACGCAGCACAGAATTTGGACACGATGTCATTGATCCGGTGCCAGCGATGCTGGCAATGGGCTCCTTCTCTTTCTTCGCAGGCAGCAACTAGAGGACTTGCCGCAAAATATGCAGCAACTCTGTTCCAAAAAGTTCCAGATTTTTGCTCGTTGCCAACCACAGGATCTTTGCTCGTGTTTAACCACGAGCTGATCAGGACAATATCATCAGTTGGTGTCCATTTACGCCGTTCTCTACGCTCTGCCCCCGTGACTCCATCAAAGTTTGAATCTTGGGTTCCTATACTGCCTAGAAAGGGAACTTGAGAGGAAGATAGTTCAACACTTTCTTCAAAGTTTCCAAAGGAAACATTTTGTTGACTGTTAAGTAAGTCAACAAACTTTGAAGTTTCAGAAGATGGATAAGAATCCATATTAGAAGGACGATCAAGATAGAGAGAAATGAAAGAAGAAAAGTTATGAAGTGGGAAGAGAAGTGTATTGAAGATAGAGGAGAAGACAGTTTCCTTAATAGCTTAAAGAATCCTATCAAAGCATTGATCACAACCACACACCAAGTTGTCCGAGAAGACATATATCTAACTCAATCAACACACCACGCCATTTAATTCTATCTAACAATAACTCAATCAACACACCACGCCATTTACTTCTATCTAACAATAACCAAACCTATTAATTACCTAACACAACCACACAACCTTTATCTAACAAGAGAAAGAAGTATTTATTACTTAACCTAACATTAACCGATGATTGAATTCATTTCAAACAATGCTTTATCACACGTAAACAGAATAAAGACATAGGCTTTACCTGTATGAACAATCGTACGCTCTTTGTCTCATGAACCTGTGTGATGCCTCTTCATCAAACCATCTAAACACAAAAAATTTCCGAAACATATCAAAACAAATTCGAGTAAAAATATGGATGAACAAGGAGCTTAATTTACAGGAACATACCTCATTACACACATACACAATCTAACTCGGACAGTGTCTTCATCAATCCACCTAAGAGAAAACAGAGAGAAACAAATCAAAAAAAAAAATAGAGGATATGTATTATAAATTGACGATGAAGAAGGAACAAATCAACCTGGATCATGCCTCATGCCTCTTGATCGATCCACCTAAAGACAAAAAAAAATTCAGAGGATTTAATTTCAAAGATTCACGATGAAGAATCTGATACATGCAAACTTGAAAGATTGAAACATAAACATATATAACCGCAGATTTACCTTTCGATTCGCCTCAACCGCAGCAGTCGCGTTGTTCATCGTCTCAGAGAGCCACCGGTAGAGAGAGAGTTCACCGGACGCTCTTCAAGGTGAACCACCAATAGAAAGATAGAAAGGTCTCTGTTTTCCTTCTTCGCCGAGACCCACCGATAGAGCTGTCACCGTTTCCTCGACGCGAGCCACAGAGAGGGAGAGAATCGCCTTTGAAATCGCATTTTGTCGGAGGAGAGAACAGAAAAAAAAAAGAGAAGGAAAAATGAAACGAACCTGGGTTTACCCCGTCACCGCTCCTCTCGCCAATTGGAACGTGACACGTGCCTGGTAAGGGACGCCTCTTCGCGGTCGTAATTAAACAACGCCTCTTACTTTAATCCGATTTAATCTTTATTTTTAAAGCCCAATTATGCTAACCAACCTACTTAAGGGACTCGAATAAATGTGCTCTGAGATGATTTATAACCAGAAGAAACTCAAGCTTCAGGCGCAAGGTAAGCATCTTGGGGAGCTGAGAGTCCTGCACTCTTGTTGCATATGTATAGTCTATGCTTTGCACTTTGGTGGATAGTGACTTCTCTGCAAGTTAAGGATACCCTGAACCAGACGTGTGAAATTAACGCTTGATGTGATGATATGCGAGGAATCAACTCATCATCTAACAGATTTTTTTACTTGATTTAAGGTTGCCATGTACATACTTTCTCAAACTATATCCATGTATATCCATCAAATCCGAGCGGTCCCTTGTGCTATACATAACCTCTCAGCCCAAGAGAGCGGGCGTAGTATATATCCGAAGGTCCACCAGGTGGACTCCACCTACAGCAAAAACAAAACAAGTGCGCTTTATGATGTAAACTTCATATAAAATAACAGTTGTTCGATGAAATTTTAAGGACACGCATAGGTAATTAATAACGAATTATAATATTTTTTTAAAAAAATAGAGAGATTATGTTTATAAAAAGTTAAAGTTTATATTTATATACATTATTTTAAAAAATTTGGAGGCAATCTTTCAGTTACCATACCCATGATCAATTTAGGTTGTTGACATGACTGGTTTCCGTGGTACCACCTGCAAAAACTATGTTTGCGGGTAGTAGCGGTTGTTAGCGTTTTACAACAATCCCTCAAACCGTTTTAAACCATTTCAAACCGTTCTAAACTTCATAAATTCAAAAGCTGATTCCAGCTAGCGTTTGCGGTTGTGGACGGTTGCAGGATAAATTTTGTTTAAAAACAATATAAATACAAAATAAAAATATTCAATAAAAATTTTAAATTGAAATTATAAAATACTAAAATATATTTATTATATTTTAATTAATATTATAATATTTTCTATAATTTTAAAAATTTAAAACTATAACTTTCTAAAATTAATTTTTATATTTAATATTATGATTTTTGATATTTTATAATTATATAAATTTAAATATTGTTAATTTATTATTCAACCGCTACCGCATTTGGTATTTAATCAGTCATAAGTATTCCACAGACACACCAATTTCTAACTATATAATCAGTCGTACAAATTTCTTAAAACCGCTAGAAACTGAACCACCGCGATTCGCGAAACTCACAAGAACCGCAACCACTTTTACATCGTTAACGCACAAGAATTCAATAATTGGGGCTTTGTAGGTAAAATATGAACTAGCTTACAAAAAAAAAAAATTGAACTAGCTTACAAGTTGACAAAAAAAAAGAACTAGCTTAACTGGGCCAAAGCCCCAGTCGTCGGTTCATTATTTCTGTAATTGGGCCAAAGATTCTTGATCGCTTTAGAAGAAGTAAAACTAAATTCCAAAGAACCGACGAATTGTTGTTGAAAATGAAATTTGACGAAATTGAGTTATCCCGCCTACGGTCAAAATTCAAAAATTTCACACAGATTTGAATTTCTCGCACGTGCGAGCTCGAAAATTTTCATTTTCAATTATAAAACCCGCCCAAGAAGATGATGGCCTTTAAAAAAATCGCCAGATCGTCTCTCCCCTCTCACTGAGAAAAAAAAAGAAGCTTTTCTCCTTTATTCCTTTTGTCCCCTCGCTTTACCGTTCGCAAGTCGTTTTAGAGCTGTCGCACGAAGGAATCTATCGAAGAAAGATTCACAGGTAAAATGAATCCATTGAACTTTAATCTGTATCTCCACGCTGTTCTTGATGATTCGTTAGCAGTTTTACTCGATTTTGTTAGATGATTAGTTTCGAGGATTAGTTAGGTATGAGAGAATTCGATTAAAATGGTGAACAAGATTAGAGGATTCGACGATTGAGTTTAGATGATTACGCTGTGTTCTAACTTGTAACCGTTTGGTTATTCGATTCGTAGGGATTGGATTAATCATAATGCCAGAAGCGAGAGACCGGAGAGAGAGGCCTGTGGATTACCCCGCCGCGTTTCTCAACCGGCGATCCCACGGGATCCTGCTCGACGAGCCGCCAGCGCATCTGAATCCGTTTCAGTCCCCTGTTCAGAGGCTGCCTCCTTCAGAATCGATGGGAAGAGGTGGATTCGCGAGGGGCAATTTGGGAGTTCGACGAAGAGGCTTGGGTGTTGCGAGGCGTGGCAGGGCTCGTGCTTCAGCTTCTGTGTTGCCTTCTTGGTATCCAAGAACGCCTCTCCGTGACGTGTCTTCTGTCGTTAGGGTTAGTTACATCATAGCCAGAGAGGCTTTGCTTTAACTAAAATTATCATATAAACTGTGGCTAAAGAGCTTCTTTATGCAGGCGATTGAGAGAAGGAGAGCTCGTATGGGAGACGTTGAGACCCCAACTCCACAACAGCTTGGGGTTCTTGATGATTCTTTAGCACCAGTGTCTGGCGAGCGGAACTACTCCATGGTGACTCCTGGTCCGTCTGTTGGGTTCAAGCGTCCCTGGCCACCTTCAACTGCTAAAGTCCATCAGATTCTTCTCGACATCACAAGGCAGAGTTCAGCGGAAGAGGAAGAAGAAGCGCTCACTCCACAGAAGAAGCTCCTCAACTCTATTGATAAAGTGGAGAAGGTTGTGATGGAAGAGATTCAGAAGATGAAGAGCACTCCTAGTGCTAAGAGAGCTGAAAGGGAGAAAAGAGTTCGGACTTTAATGTCCATGCGATGATGGGTCATCAGAAGGAGATCAGTGAGTACGACATCATCTTCTGATGATAGCAAAGAGGGAGAAGTGGATGATCTCATCTACTGGTGATATATGTTCTTGAGCTTTTAGATCTGTTATCATTCTCTGATGATATTACTAGGAAGACAAGTCAATCATCTCTCTGATGATGTTTATAGTAGGAAGATTCTATCATTTTCTGATGATAAAACATTCTTCTTTAGGTAGTTTTGGCTTTAGTATAGCTTCACGGATCTTATGTTAAGAACCTTTTCTTTAGGCTTTGTGTTTTCCACATATGAAGGATGTCTTCTTTGCTTTAAACAGATTTTAAAAAAAGTATCAAACTTCGGTTCTGATAATTGTCACAATCTCTGGAAATGTCATGAATCATGATCTATAAATGATGCGAAAAGTCAACTGTTGCTTAGTGGGCCGCAAAGGCCCATTTGTTATTGACTCTTAAGCTAGGGTGTAGGGTAGTGGCGTGTGACTGCGCGCACTGTAACATTAACTGCTCTTCTTTTTTTTTTTTTTTTTTGGTTCAAAGATCTGCGACTTGTCTCTCTCTTTCGCGAGTTAGAGGCATTATGACGGAAGAAGTAATCGACCAATCACCACCACCACCTGACCCAGACCCGATTCAAAATTCGAATCCACTAATCCACCCGAGGCGGGTGCCATTCGAACACGGCCTCCTCCCAATCCCGAATCTCCTTTTCGCCGACCCGATCCAAACCTTAGCTCCGATCAAGCAGAAGCTAGCATCCTCCGCGACGAACAACCGCGTCGGATCTCCCGCCGTCTCCGAAGCGCTCTCGATCTCCTCTGACCATGCGCGCCTCGTCCTCGAAACTCTCGCCTCGGTGCTACACTCGGAGACTGATCCTCTTGTTGTGGCTAAGCCAGAGGAGGTTGATTCGATCGGAGCTGATGTGAGGGATCTGGTTTTGTTTATGTACGTTCAGTCGTATAAGAAGCTGATGCCGAGGACGCATAAGGACTCTGCGGCTGTGGCGGATGTCTGGCCTTCGGCGTCTGCTTTCGATGGTTACTTGTCCGCCTTATCCCCGATTCAGGCAAGTTCCTTACGGTTTAGCATTTGTTGAATCATGAAATGTTTTTTTAATGTGATCTTAGTGCGTGCGTATGATCATTGAGTTTTACTATAGTTTTGCAATGCAAGTTATGAAATTTGGAGACTTTAGGTTTCATTAAGCAATGTTGAGAGTGAGAGGGAGAAGTCGGTTAAGTGTTTGTAATTATTTCGAAGATGCTCGTTGAGGCATTGCTTTGTAATATATTTGAGCTTATTGGTGAAATGTGACGAACGCTATGATAGCCTTTCTGTTTGGAGAGCTCTTTTTAAGTTTGGTTCCCGTCTCTTTGACAAAATGACAATTCCGAAGCAGTGTAAAGTACACGGATTGAAGTCAAATAACTGCTACTTTGCTGTGTTTTGTGTGGGGTTTGACTCTGTTTCTTTTCATAGTTCCTTATTTTGGTTGGTCCTTCCATGTTTCCTTTTGGTGATAATTTGGGCTCAGTCTATAGTTGGGCAATAGTTTCTGAGCTTTGAAATTTGTTCTCGTTACTGTTTCAATCATATGGGTCTAGACAATCTTGTTGCTTTTTGAAGTTTGAGTTAGATTTCGTTTTTCGTTATCTTGCAGCTTGTTCGGAGCAACAGCCGTCGGTTTATGCCATCGCCAGCAGATGAAGAAGCTCATCAGTTGTCGTATTTGCAAAAGCATATAGCAAATATTATTTCTCTCCTTGCAGATCCTGTAGAGGGACAAGGAGATGAATCTTCGGTATGTGCAAACATTTCTTTAACTCATTCTGGAAGGAGATAACTGTTTCTATTAGATGGATAGAAAAAACATATGTTGGAATACAAATATTAATGGAATGGCAGAGAGTGTATATCTTATGCTAAATGTTTATTTCATTATAACATCCGTTGTTATTTAGGTCCTGTCTTTGGAGAGTTTTGAGCACATTGGGTTTCTTCTTCATTTTGGTGATAAGGGATCTGATGTACCTTCTTTCAGTCAAGCTACTCCTTTCTTTAAGAACTCTAACCCTGATATCCCCGCTGTTCTGGTTCCTGCTTCCGAAGTGCATGATTGGCTTCTGAAAAAGATAGCTTCCGCCATGGAAAGCATTTCTGACAGAATTTCTGGGAAAGAAAATGGACCTTCTAATGCCTCTGGTCAAGAAGCTGCAACCGTAGTTACCTGTGAAGCTCTTAATAAAGTTCCATCTAATGATAGAGGTCCTTGTATCATCGAAGGAGTCTCCAAGACTTCGCTTTTCAAGCAGGCTTCTGATCTAAAGGGTAGATCTGTGAAGGTCAGTACTGTACAACTAATTTTCATTCTAATCAGCAACTCGTCACATTTGGTAGTTGTAGGCTTCCTCATTTCGTTTCTTTCGCTTATGTATGCACTTCAACTTCATATTTTTGTGTATTCTGCAGGTTGCCAATTGCCATGATTCTGTCATTTATCTTTTAGCGCCATTGAGGTATGCAACTGTGTATGGATGTTCTGATTCTACTATCGTTCTGGGAGCTGCCGGCAAGGTATGAAAATATACTCCTTCATGCTTAACTCTCTGTTAGCGAGTTTTGGTTTAGAAGATTCAGACTAGTTTATTTTCTGAGCATGTGCAGGCAGTAAGAGTTGAGCATTGTGAGAGAGTTCATGTGATTGCAGCTACCAAACGAATCTGCATCGCCAATTGCCGAGAATGTGTGTTCTATTTGGGAGTCAATCATCGACCTCTTATTGTTGGTGATAACCACAAACTACAGGTGAAGTGTCTCTCTAAGATTGAGGACATAATTTACAACTCTTTTTGGGGCCCTGATATTCAGCTGAAATTAGTAATGCAATCACAATTGTTTTTAGCTTTAGTTAGGTTATATCTTTATTGTGCTGAAAGCCTGTTATGCTCATGATCATGTCAATATTATGTCTGGACAATTGAATATGCTGTTCGACTGACTTCTTCAGTTGGGTACTGCTGGCATTAATTTGAAATCTGTTCCAGGTGGCTCCATATAATACGTTTTACTCACACTTGGAGGAGCACATGACCGAGGTAGGGATTGTGCCAACTATCAACAGATGGAATGAATCTTTGGCACTTGGAGCAGTCGATCCGCATGACTCACTGTCGCATCCTACGGGTGCCTCTGATAAACAATCTGAATCGGCTTCTTGTGTGGACCCTAACCAGTTCACTAACTTTTTGGTAAGATCCCCCTTTTTGTTAAATTTACTTTTTTTGTAATAACTAGAGATTTTGGTTACCACCAAGACTGTGTTCACACTGTAACTTCTCACTTCAATGCCTCTGGTTCAGATCCCAAACTGGTTTGTAGGAGAGGCGCTTGGTTCCACGAAAGACAATCCATTTCCATTACCAGATGCGTATATGGCAGTACAACAGACAAGCGTATGTTTTTCTTTTTCTTTTTGGAACAGAAGTGCTTTGTTTGTTTTTCCTTCCATATCACTACAGCATCTGATACCGAAACTACATCTTTGTTTGACCAGCTTAAGAACTTGGAAGAAACAAGACAATCCTTAAGAGAAACTCCTCTTGAAGATAACCGAAAACGAGAACTTACAACAGCGTTCCACATGCATTTCAAAGACTGGCTTTACGGTATATTCATTGAGTCCATCACATTCTACTTCATTTACTCCGTTGGTCATTAGATGTTTATCCTCTGTTTTTCTTCTGGTGACAGCAACGGGAAATATCCGGCAACTTTACTGCTTGCAAGGTGATTAATGATGAATGGTGATGGAGGAAGATGTCTCAGTCACTGTAGAGTTCTCTTGATCCGTTCTTCTTCAGAGATTGCTAGCTCGTATGACATCAGAAATTAACTGCACAGCAAGTTCTCTAACTCTAAAAGCTCTCCCTTCTCTTTTTGTATGTTTTTTTCTGCTCATTTGATCATAACAACATGCAATCTTGTCTTTTTTTAAATGTTAATTTCCTTTAATTGTTATACACAGATAACAAGTTTCTCAATACCAATATATATTTGAGTACCCTCCTTCAGTTTCAAATATATTTTAAGCTCCTTTTCAACTTTTTTTCCTTAAAGCATCTAACACATTCAAACAGACTAAAAAAACTGTGAAAGTTTCTCTGTATCAATCGTTGTAGTTCCCTAAGAGCTTATTCATAACCATAAGAAGAGACAAAATATCACTCTATGTTCTTCACCTCTAAGACTAGCAGAAGCAAACACATTTCAGATACTCAGAACTGTAACGTTTCTTACATTCAATACTCAAGCAAAAGATGCAAGTCACTCTCCATAGAAACATGAGGAAACAAGAACAAAAGAGTTTCATGATTTCACATCTCTCAGATACAGTTATCAAAACAGAGAGAGAAATCAGGATTCAGCTTGAGCTCTTTTCTCGACAGGGGTGTAAGGATAATACTCTCTGCCGTTGTCTACTCTTGTCGTCTGACCCCCAGAGTCAATCAAAGCTGAGGTAACAGCTAGAGTTGCACCTGCAGCTATCGCCGTTGGAATGCTCCTTGCTGCGTCAAAAAAAAAATTCACCAAAATAAAACCAGGTTACAGTGGAAACCAGGTTACTTAGCAAAAAAAAAAAACCAGGTTACAGTGGAAAGCTATGTACTTTCAATCATTACACAGATTATATCTTTTGAGAGTATTTAGACATAATCCAATCATGTAGACATTGGTTTAAAACGCATACGTAAGAGCGTTTACCTCTATAGCCAAGTACAGAAGCTCCAGCAACAAACCCACCAATAGCACCATTGAAAAAGTCTCTTTTGCCCCTATAACTCTGAACCACCTGTTCAACGCCGATGTAAACTCCTCCAATAGCAGCGAAAGTGAGCCCGTGTGTTCCCATCATCTTGAGCGTTCTGATGAGTCCCGGAAGAGCCACGTTTCTCTCCACCCTCGGAACGTCTTTCCACGTGGCCAAAATGGTTCCGTAGATGGTCCCGGCGGCGAAGCCAGTGACGCTGCCTTTGATTGTCTTCATCATGGGACCGTCCTCTTCTTCCAAGTACCTCATCTCAGCTGGATCCATGATTCCTCCCTACGATGTTCACCAGAAGGGCACAAGATCCACGAGAAAATGATTCGATCTTCTTCTTCGGTGGCGACGAGACCGTAGAGGTAGTAGAGCCGGAGAAAGCCCACTTTAGAGAGAGATTTGGAGCTAACATGAATTTAGTTTGGGGTGTGTAAGTAAAAGCCCATTATGAGGCCTGTTAATGGTATTATATTTCCCCTCTCTAGAGCAGAAGAATGTTACAGAATCTCAACGAAGAGAGGCCCATTAATGACATTAACATTTGGAATTCGACGAAACGATTCAATGGATAAAAAGCCCGATTAAAAATTTTGGAGCTACCAGAAAATAAATTTTGGGCCGAGGAGGCCCATTAGTAACTTGGAAGACTCTTTTAGTCCTGACCAGTGAACCATATCTTCGCTATGCATAAGCTATACTCAGTTCTCGGTCTGGTCATTTCGGGTATCGGTTCGGTTCGGGTATTTCGGGTTTCGGGTTTCGATTAGGATAGTTTCGGATTCGGTTCGGTTCGGTTCGGATAGTAAAACTAGAAACTGAAAATACTCGCAAAATATTCGGTTCTCATTTGATTCCGGTTCGGTTCGGATAGTAAAACTAGAAACTGAAAAATACTCGCAAAATATTATGTTCTCATTTGGTTCCGGTTCGGGTTCGGATAGTTCGGGTAGTTCGTATAATTCAGATAAAATATCGGTTATTTAGGATAAATTAATATCAAATAATTAGGATGATTTAGATAATAATTTTGGATATTTTAGATTACTTTGGATATTTCAGATAAAACTATATATCCAGATAGTTTCGGATACTTTCAGGTAGTTCGGATACTTTATAATAATTTAGTTATCCTCAACTATTTCCGGATACTTTTAACAGATCTTTAAATAAAAAATATATATTTAGTTATAGTATATGTATATATAATTAATATATTTATATATTCGGATATCCGTTTGGTTCTCGGTTTGGTTCTGGTTCGGTTCGGTTATTTCGGATATAGAAATATAGGAACCGTTCGAGTATTTGAGGGTATTGGTCCGGTTCCGGTTCGGTTCTTCGGTTCCGATTTTTTTACCCAGGCTTCACTCCGTATCACTTTAAGGAGTGTTTAAGGTTTTTGCATAAAGATTAAAAAAATACATAATTTTATACAATTTATATTGATTACATAAAATAACATTAAACAAAACTAATTTAACCAATAAAAAATGCAGTATTTTGTAATTGTCACAAATTTCAAATGACATTAAATTTTATCTAGAATTGTGAGAATATCATTTATTATAAAACAAAATAAAATTTTTTAAACACCAATTGAAATGACACGGAAAAGGAGTATTTCACAGAGCAAAGCGGTTATGTTTAGTTCATAGTTTGATTTACTAATTTAAAGTATAGATAAGTCATCAGTGTATGTAACATTTATCTAATATTTGATCAATCTGATCTCCTAAGTTGGTGGAGATCATGAAGTTGAGACAACAACAAGAATCATTCAGCATAGCAAACAAAAAAAAGCGCAAAATACAAAAGCCATTGCCTGGCAACAATTGTCTAGTTTATTGGTAAGCAGTAATAGAAAAAAAAAGATAAAGATATTGCAGAATCATTCATGGTAACAATAACAATACGCTTGTCATATGCAAAGAGGCTCAGAGAGACCAGTTGTTATGGTGTGAAGAAGAGTCATAAGCCCTTGTGTTCTCACTTTCCATGTACTGCGTCCTATTCTGATGATGATGATGATCAGATAACTCGAACTCACCCAAAGTCGTTCCACCGCTTATCTCTGTCTCGGTGAACCGACCAAGATTCAAAACAGGAGACATATCATTCGGACAGTTATTATCATCGTCCTTAAACACCCAAGGCGGGTTCAGATACTGATGCTGCTGGCTAGGTGCAGGTGGTGGCTGAGCCATTGTAACCGTCATCGGACCAAAACCCGAAGAAGTTCTCCATGTGTTGTTGCTGTTGTTGTTGTCATGTGGCTGATGTGGGTTTGACAGAAGAGAGAGGGCACAGTTTGAGTCGCTGCCAATTCCCTTGTAGCTCTCTGGTTTAGTGTCCATAATCTCCGGAGATGAGAAGTTTATCCCTCCTCCTCCTCCTCCACTTACTGATCCTTGACTAAACACATTCATAGGATTGATCTGCCACGACGGTGGCCGTCTCATCACTCTTGTATCCAACGTTCTTGCACTATTCCAACCCATTTCTTGAGACCCAAGAAAGCTCCCATTCATTGTAGTTTCACCATTTCCTGGCCCATGTTAGGGTTAGTTTAAGCACACGAGTCAGTCTTAGTATGTTTTCAAGCTAAGAGGATCTAACCGTAAAGAGAAGGAGTGATCCTCCCATATCGAGAAGACAACACAGATAGAGACGCAGGCTGTGGCTTCCTCCGTCTCTCATTATGACCAGCGAGTCTCCTACGGCAACTCCTTTTCTCTAGGTCAAATTCCGGAAGCTGGTGAAACCTAATGATTAAGATCAAGTTAGCTTCAAAGAAAAGCAACATATATAATGATCTCTCTATTCCTTAACACGAAAACATTTCTTCTTTATGGATTGTTTAAAGTCTAGTAGGTTTCATTATCATTTTAATTCCGAATCTTATGACCTACACATTATAACAAAGTTTCTTGAGTGTTCATGTCATTGATGCTATGGTACCAGTTTTGTCCCCCTCAATAATGATATCACCTAAAGAAGCAAACATAAGGGAAATAGGTTTCTTTATTGTCCATTCATTTCATATCCCTTTGGATTTTTTAGAAAGACAAAATCTAAAATAAAAATAAAAGAGAAAGAGAACCCCTCCAAAGACGTTAAAAGCCAAAAAAGCATATGACACTGACAATCTACAAAGAAAGAAAGCTAAAGCCTTTGGATTTTGATTCACAGGAAAGTCTTGGCCGGACTCCAACCAGCCGGCCCTGAGATTTATAAGGTTCGAAACATTTATTAAACATATTTTTTAAAAAAAATTGTTGGGGTTCAAATGATATATACATATTAATCTCTGATATTTTGTGAGTTATAGTAGAAGAATGTTTCATCTGGACTTCGGTAATGGCAAAAGATGCAAATAAACACTATAATTAAGGGTAGAATCAGGAGAGAAAAAAAAAGAACCTGCTGCACTGTTGACAAAACCTTTGTTCTATACCAGCGACAATGACTTTTGGTGTTTTAGAGTGCATTCCACAAACTCTATGCCTCGTGTAATAACCCTTTGCATTAGTTAGATCCATTCCACAACCTTGCACTTGACATCTTGGTATCTGACCCGAAGGACCCGACCCGCTTCCACGTACCCTTCTGTTTGACCCGCCGGAGGAAGAAAACCCGGTTCCACCTCCAGCGTCCTCGAAGTAGATCCTCTGGCCAAACATGAGCCCTCCACTTAAAGAGGATGACTCAGTGGATGAACCACCCCGACTCTGTCTGGCCTGGACCAAGACCAAGACCCGAGTTGGAACCCCTATCCATTTTGGTTTCCTCTTACTCAGACAGAAAAGGAGTACTCACTCATCATTCTCTCTCTCTCTCTCTTAAAACCTAACTGTCTCGGTTTAAAGGAAAGGACGAAAGGAGAAGAAAGCAAAGAAAATTTTGGCTTCCCTGATTTTGACTGTTGTTGGGTTTAGAGAAAGAAGATAGAGAGAGACACAACAGAAGAAAAAAAAGAGACGAGAGTGGTAATAGACAAAGACAGTGAGAGAGTTGAGTAAAACGGTACGGACAAAACAAAAACTGTTGTATGTTAATTACCACATAACAAAAACGAGAGATAGAGAGTGATGTAGTAGCAGTTTCTAATCTTGGAGTTGGATGAGACTTGAACAAATGAACATTGGAGAGGTCTTTCATGTACACATCTTTTAAAATTTAATTATTTTACTTTATACTGTTCACATTTTCAACCTTTTAGTAGATTTTTTCTCCTTTCAATTATTTGACAAGCTAACACATTTCTTTTTTCTTATGTCAAGAAAATTAATAATGCATGTTTTTCGTTTGGTCCACCATTTGGCATTATGAGGTTGGCAACAATAAATGGAGATCGTCTTTTGTGTTTCTCCATTTGCAAAATCTACCACATATTTGACTTGGTTTTGAACCGAGTTGAATGCAAACATATATATATGAAACCAAAATAAAAATTTCCACTAAATATATTACTCAAAAGTATATGGTTTGTTAACCTAATAAGTAAATAACGAAAAACTATTCGAACCAACCAAACCAAAAACCAAACTAAGTATCCATCTCCCCGTTACCCCTTTTTAGATCATAGAATTGCATGATACGCTTGTGACTACATATTTTAGGTTGACACGTTACATGTGCATGTTATGTTTTGAAAATATACTAAACTTAAGCTGTTAATCAATAGGTTGAAAACAATCAATTAATCAGTGCTCAGTGCCATGATTATATAAATCATCAATAAAAATATGGGAAAAGAACTTGCATTGTTGATGTACAACAATCTAATATCGTAGCATAGACTTTGAGAATATTGACTTCACGTAATGAGTGAAAACATACGTGTGAACGTCACACCTAGGTTACGACCTTTAAGTACTTGCGTCCTAGACAAAGCACAACAATTTAAGTTCTATTTTTCAACACCGCACACAACAAGAAGTACTCATCAACGTCTTACCTAGCATGCTTGACAAGGCAGTGGAGAGGAATCTGGTTGGCTATCATCCTAAGTGTAAGAATATTCAGGTAACACATTTGTGTTTCGCTGATGATCTGATGGTGTTCACTGATGGAACCAAACGTTCTATAGAAAGAGTGCTCAAAGTCTTTGAAGAGTTTGCCGCTATATCGAGATTAAACATCAGTCTGGAGAAGTCAACGCTATACATTGCTGGTACTTCAGCAGACACAGAGACAAATATCCTCGGCAGCTTCCCTCTGGCATCTGGTCGACTACCAGTCCGCTACTTGGGACTTCCCCTGCTCACAAAGCGTATGACGATCACCGACTACATGCCTCTGGTTGAGAAGATCAGGAAACGAATGAAGTCTTGGACATGAAGATTTCTCTCCCACCCTGGCAAATTGCAACTCATCAACTCGTCATTACCGGCATGACCAACTTCGATGCAAGCTTTCACCTTACCAAGCGGTTGTCGAAGGAGATCGAGAGCCTACGTTACGCCTTTCTTTGGTGGGACTGAGCTCAAATCATCAAAAGCAAAAGTCGTTGGAAGGATGCGTGTTTACCAAAGAATGAGGGAGATTCGGATTAAGACCGGCTGAAGGAAATGAACACGCCTTCGCTTGAAGCTAATATGGCGAATCTCTTCAAAAGCCGTTATGGGTCCGATGGATTCACCGGTATCTCATCGAAGGATCCTTCCGGTCAGTTAGCAGTACTACAACCTCTGGCTCATGGGTTTGGAGGAAACTTCTCAAGCACCGAGAACTTGCAACACAGTTTCTCCATATGAAAGTAGGGAATGAGAAACATACTTCCTTCTGGTATGATGTCTGGTCCAAGCATGGCTGCCTTAAAGTTGCTCTGGATGATCGCGGTCTGATTGATTTAGGCATTGTTGATAATGCCTTGGTATCAGATGTTCTTGGTAGACAACGAAGAAAGAGAAGGCACAAAGTGAGCATTTTAAATGAGGTGGAGAATGAAATAGAGACTCTTCGTTTGGCTGCGAACCAGGGTGATGACATTGCTCTATGGAAGCAAGAGGAAGGTAGATTTGTCAACAGATTTTCTGCTAAAAGAACCTGGGAACAGATTCACCACTGCAACCAAACTTGCAACTGGAGCAGAGGCAACTGGTTTACCCATTCGACTCCAAAGTTCTCCTTCCTTGTTTGGATCGCTGTGCTCAACAGACTGCAAACATGAGACAAAATGCGGTTATGGAACACTGGGATAAATGCGACCTGCACTCTGTGTAACGAAGCTGAAGAAACATGTGAACATCTATTCTTCAGCTGCAGGTACACAAGATAGGTCTGGAAGGCTCTAGCAGAGGGTTTGTTGCAAAACAGATTCATCACAGACTGGAGTCAGCTCATTGCGATCATCACCAGGCCTGGGCTTACTCCCATAAAAAACTTCCTTGTCCGATATGTTTTCCAAGCGGTTGTTCACTCAATAGGGAGAGAGCGCAATGCTCAACGACATGGTGAACAAGAAAGAGAAGCTCAATGTCTAGCAAAGTTTGTGGAGAAAACTGTTAGGCTTTGGTTGCTTTCACTCTAAGGAAGGGGGAAAATAGAGGGAGAGCTTGCTATATGGTTTGGTTTTAGAGAGGATTCTTAAACATAGGAATTTTGTCTCTTAGTTTCATGAGTCTGATTCTTTGATTCATAAATAGCTGCATTTTTTGCATGAAAAAATTTAACATTCATCCCAAAAAAAAAAAAAAAATACTCATCGCTTGGTTCATGCTTCTTTAGACCCATATTTTCTCTAGTACTTATGCATACTTCTCATATCGAAAAATGAGTGATATCATTCTCTCGTACGCTTCTTAAGTTTGTTGGTCCGTGATATCTACAGTATCTGGCTTAGACAAATCGTTCTCATCTACAGTTTTATTATCAGGCCGCTCGCATCTTAGAAGTGGTAATTACGAGATAATACTAAACTATTCGGTCCATTGTATTCTTGTTGTGTTTTATAATGAGAGTTGTTCTGGTTCGGTGGTTCTCCTTAATGTTGGATACCCATTATTAAATGTGATTGTGATGGGTCATGTGTGATGTAATTTTTCATGGGTCATAGGTGATGTAAGTTCAAATTTAAAGTAATATTAAATTGTTGGGAGCATCTATCTGAGTCCAGGGAGCATCTAATCTTCACACTCGCATAGAACATCCAACTTTACAGATCTTAATACTGATTTTCTGTACTTACATCATAACTTTTTTAGTCTTCATATATTATTATCCTTCACATATTCTATACTCAGTATCGGGAACCCAAAAGAAAGTGCCGAGGAGATCAGAGTTCTACAGATAGAGAGTTTCCTTTACGAATATAATGATAACTGTTGGGACTTCCTAACTGTTGTAGACTTGTAGTTAAAGAGCAACAAATATGGTAAAAAAATGTTAAAATATTAAAATATTGTAGACTTGTAGTTAAAGAGCAACTAGTGATTTAAAATGTTAAAATATTTAAGACTGAAATATGAGCAGTGCAGTTATTGGAACACAACAAAAGATGTGACACTTCAAGGGAACTAGCTGGTGTCGGCAGATGTGCAAGCAACACTGCAAATAATTTAGTACTTTTTTATTTGTTAAACCTCCCTTTCTCTTGTTTATAAGTGAAATTATAACACAAATTTTGTTTAAATATTTATGGCTTTTGATTTGTGTTGATTATTTTCAAATTAAAGCTAAAACAAAAACAAACAAAAAAGCTACATATGTTTTCTTGTTTTTCCCTTGAAATCTTTTGATAATTTTTAGTCACAATATCCACAGCAAGATCTTTCTTGATTTTTGTAATAAATAAAAAAGTATAAAAAGTTAAATAGCAGTCATAGACATCCATCAGAGTCTGTGTAAACTGTAATACTTTAGATTTTTTAGGTTTAAGTTTGATTTGTTCTTTTTGCTTAGCTTTATTTAGTGAAAGTGCTTTTCATTTGCTTGGCTGCATTGGTTAACCCTTGAAACTAAAGACCTGATCCCACAAGACTGATCTTACAGAGATTGCACAATAACAACTAGGTTCTGGATATAGATAGTAAATATTGAGAAATATATTACTTTTTTTTTTGAAACACGAGAAATATATTACTAATGCCGTCATTATAGTCAAATTTAAAAATGATACCTGCAGCATCTGTCAGATTTTTATATATTTATTAAATTAAAGGTGGGCAATTTGGGTTGAATTAGACTAGGGCTTGAGTCTCCTTTTAGATCCGGTTGGTCTTTTAGTAAGATTTGATAAATGAAATTTAGTCTTAAGTTATTGCAATTGGGATTGATAAAAGATTACAAAACATTTGTATACTTGTTGTTTCTTGCATGTTTGACATCATAATAATATGTTCACAAATGCTAATATTTTTTCTTGATCGAGGAGAATATAATATTATACATTATGTAAGTTGTTTATTTAAAATTGTGTAGACCATCAAGGCTAATGGCACTTCTCTTATTTTCTCAGCTCTCTTCCCTTACTGTCTCTGCTGTTACATTTTACCTAACTTACACGTTGTAACAATGACATCTCTTAGAATGATTAGAACTTTTGGAGATGAGAGGATCAGCTTTTTGGGCTCAAATGTCAAAAATCAAGAGCAGATGATGAGAGATAAAAAAGAAAGACAATGCATATTGATACACCAAAAGATAGCCAAAGTTCTCAACTCACAAAGAAACTTGTAAGATAACCTAAAAGAAGAAGAAACCTCAAGTTAATGTTTCATCATGTTTCTTGGAAAGTTCTTGACCAAAGAAGTTTTCTCAAACTCCATTACATTCCACAACAGCTTCAGCAGCTCGTCTAGGCTTGCTTTTCCTTCTGCTCCCGTTCTGTCTGAAACCAGTAGATGTGGACTTGGTGGAACCATCTCTACTTGGTTTTGATCCTAACCCATTCTCTTCTTCATTGACATCCGTATTGCTTCCATTAACCATCTTCCTCTTCCTCTCGTTTTCTTCTTTTTTACTTGTTACTGAACCATCCTCTTCTTCTTCTTCCTCCTCCATCTTCTCAACCAACTCTTCTTCTTCTTCCTCCTCCTCTTCGAAATCATCTTTCATAGGCTTCTGTGGCCTTCCTCTTCTCCTATAAGCTGGAATCTTTTCATCCTCTTCACCGCTTCCATGATCTTCCCCAGCAGATGCACTCTGCTTCTCCCCTTTCCCTCTACCTCTCCTCATTGTCTACAAACCCCACTCAACAACACTACACTATACAGAAACCAGTTAGAAAGACGATATTCATTCATTTCATTCTCCACATGCAGACCACCAACAAATCAATCAAGTTACATATACTCTCTTACACGTTGCAGATCTTTTAGAAACTAACTAGTTACCCATGGAGGCAAACACACTTAAGACAGCCAATTATAAACAAGAAAAAAAGATTCTATCTCAAGCATTGACCACACATCTTTTAACAGCTATCTCAAGATTCCATTTCAGCTCCTATTCAATCACTCAGAGACTATTCATGGACTATTTGATAAGCTAAGCTACACAAAAACCTTAGAGACTAGCTTCCATGATATTCCATTACATGAGCAGTTTAAATGATAAAAACGCTAACATTAACTTGTTTCAAGTCTTATCCAGCTTCTTTAGAGCGACTCAAAAGTATGATCAAGCTTAACATAAATCCTAAGGAAAATAATACTCACGAAGGAGAAAATAGACGAGACTCACCTATGTGTAGCTAATAATACCAATGATCAGAATCTTTGACACATGAATCAAGTTACTCAAGAAAAAAAAGAGTTACTCAAGAAAAAAAAAGAGTTACTCAAGAACCAAACCAGATAAATAAGAACGGTCTCTTTCTTTTCTCAGATACACACACTCAGCACTAACAGCATCATCCTATCAAACCATTGGCCAATGGATAACTTCTTAAGTCCTCGTTGAAGATGAGATACGAGATTTTTCACATTCTAACTAATCACACGCGCTAAAGTAGGCGTGTGGCTCTCACTCACATTCTTGTTACTGTTAGTAGTGGTGCTCTCGAGCTGTCTGTGTGGATATGGATGATGACAGCTCAACTAGCAGTCTCTGCCGAGTGTTGAGAGACGCGTTGATCAAATAAGAAGGATATTTATCTAATGGGCTTAACTTAAAGCCCATAAGGCTTTCCTTTGCTAAATATTTGGGCCATATTTTGATGATCAAGGAACCCGTTTCTTCCTAATGCAAAAGGTCCAAAGTCCCATATTCATAAGTTATAGTTTTATATACAGGAATACATTTAATTCGATTATACTTTGGAATAGCTCTTTTTAAGTTTTTATCACAAAAATAGCTCTCAAACAAATAAAATAACCAAAATAACATTTTTTATTTTGAAAATTTAATATTTATTTTTTATTTTCAAACATTTGAACTCATCCCCAAAATCCAACATGTTAACTCTAAATCCTAAGTCTTAGATTAGTTAATCCTAAAAATATACATACATATTTACTCTTCAATAAAACCTCTTTTAATAATTTTCCTCTTTTACATTCTATTTTTGTGAAAATAAAGACTATTTAAGAGAATTTTTCTTATACTTAATTTTGAAATATGATTTTTCCGATTATTGATTAAATGAAACTACATGCAAATGACTTAATTTAGAATCGGATCATATATAAGTTTATAACATGTGGAAAAAAAGAAAAAGCTTATAACAACATTTCTATTGAACTACTCCCAAACCCTTACGTACATGCATCATAGGTAATATAGGCCATTGAAGCACGTCCAAATGATTGGAGATAAAAATATACGATGATGTAATACGATTTTCTAGAATTATAAATTCCTTTAACTAGTAACCAATCTTTAACCCATTGAATCTACCAAATAAGCTCATCTCTCCTTTTTAGCCAAGAAATGACAAATTTGTTTACGTTATATTGGACATGCAGAGCAACACGTAAAAACCAAGTTGCGTGTTACCTTAAAAGATGATAATTAACCACACATTATTCTAAACATAACCCCTCATTTATATTTTGTAGTCTTGTTTTTGGTGTATTTTTGTCAACTGGTGAATATATATGCCATATATGCCTCGATTGAGAAGTAGCTAGCTTTTTCGGCGAGCTATGTATACTTTGATTCATAATTATTCGGTGTTATAGTATGATCAAGAAATTTAATATGTCTATACAAAAATAAAGAGTAAATAATTGGGTTATGGTGGTTTCCTATAATTGTTAGAGGTAACACAAAGATGAATAATTAGGGAGGGAGCAGTTGCAAGTTGTTTGAAATTTGAAACCAACACTTCATCGCGTTTGTGTCATCTCTGGATTCTCATTGTCTTATAAGTAAAAAGCTGGGGCTCGTAGGGATACAAACGTCAAGAGAGCCCCTTATAAATAGTTAAGATTGTTGATTAATGCTCACAAAATAAGAGTGTGAGAGAGTCTCCTAACTCGTGGTTGAGTCATGCAGCTCAAAAGGTCATCATCATCATCATCTACTCCAATCTCCATGAAACTCAAAACCATGTTCCTAAACCTCATCACACACTCTCTTTACAGTCTTTTACGGTCTCTCTCCAGAGCAAAATCCATCCTTATAGAGATATCTAAACACAACAAGAAGAGGTTATTCATGATGATGTTTTACCTAAAAACGTCATCCATTCACCAACGCAAGGTCTTCTTCGGGTCCTCCTCCTCCCATGTTGTCCATGTAACTAACTCTTTCTCTATCTCCCTACATGCTGATGAAGACGAGGATGATCATGAGTCTGAGTACTTCGAGTGGCTAGAAGAGGAGGTTGATGAGAGTAATAACATTAATGATGATCATAGTGTTGGTGATGTTGATATTGATCGTTTGGCAGATATGTTCATCGCCAGCTGCCATGAGAAGTTCTTGCTGGAGAAGGTTGAGTCTTATAGGAGATACCAAGATATGTTGGAGAGGAGTTTGTGAGAATTGAGAACTGAGAGAACCAACAAAGATTGTCTGTTTTGTTCTATGTTAATTAATTCTTGTTTGATGGATGTCTTAGTCAATAAAATGGAGATGAAATATTTACAAACGTTATTGTTTTATTGAGAAACTTTCTACGTATATGGAGTATTTACCAAAAAATTTAATATTTTCGTACGGAGTTTAACACATAGATTTTGAGAAAAAATTCAAAAATATGAAAATACTGTTTTAATGTATAGTTGCATTATGCACTAACATATAATGAAGGTCAAAGAGGTTTAGAACTTTTGTTGTCTCCGTTTCTCTAGAAAACAACGATTTTATAGTGGTTAGTCCACCAATTTAGAAAGTATTATGAAGTTTTACTAAATTAATTGACAAAAAATTAAAACGATGCTCATGTACCATGAAAGAGAGTTTAATATACATTAATACAAATGTAGAATGTGTTTAGAAATTTTAAAACAACACTAAATATCATAGGCTTCAGTATATATAACATTTACCGAAAATTCAATATTTTTGTAGGGGTTAACACATAGATTTAGAGAAAAATTCAAAAATATGAAAATATTGTTTTAATGCATAGTTGCATCTTTCACTAACATATGACGAATGTCAAAGAGGTTTGAAACTTTTGTTGTCATTGTTTCTCTAGAAAACATCGATTTTATAGTGGTTAGTCCACCAATTTAGGAAGTATTATGAAGTTTTACTTAATTAATTGACAACAATTAAAACGATGCCCATGTACCATAAAAGAGAGTTTAATATATATTAATACAAATTTAGAATGTGTTTAGAAATTTTAAAACAACACTAAAAATCACAGGCTTCAGTATATAGAACATTTACCGAAACTCAATATTTTCGTAGGGGCTAACACATAGATTTAGAGAAAAAATCAAAAATATGAAATTACAGTTTTAATGCATAGTTGAATCTTTCACTAACATATGACGAATGTCAAAGAGGTTTGGAACTTTTGTTATCTTCGTTTCTCTAGAAAACAACGATTTTATTGTGGTTAGTCCACCAATTTTAGAAGTATTATGAAGTTTTACTAAATTAATTGACAAAAAGTTAAAATGTTGCCCATGTACTATGAAAGATAGTTTAATGTACATTAATACAAATATATAATGTGTTTAAAATTTTAAAACAACACTAAGATCATAGACTTCAGTATATAGAACATTTACCGAAAAACTCAATATTTTCGTAGGGGTTAACACATAGATTTTGAGAAAAATTCAAAAATATGAAAATAATGTTTTAATGCATATTTGCATCCTTCACTAACATATGATGAATGTCAAAGAGGTTTAGAACTTTTGTTGTCTCTGTTTCTCTAGAAAATAACGATTTTATAGTGGTTAGTCCACCAATTTGAGAAGTATTATGAAGTTTTACTAAATTAATTGACAAAAAATTAAAACGTTGCCCATGTACTATGAAAGAGAGTTTAATATACATTAATACAAAAGTGGAATGTGTTTAGAAATTTTAAAACAACACTAAATATCATAGGCTTCAATATAGAGCATTTACCGAAAAATTCAATATCTTCGTAGCGTTAACACATAGATTTTGAGAAAAATTCAAGAATAGGAAAATACTGTTTAAATGCATGGTTGCATTCTAAACTAACATATGATGAATGTCAAAGTGGTTTGGAACATTTGTTGTCTTCGTTTCTCTAGAAAATAACGATTTTATAGTGGTTAGTCCACCAATTTAGGGAGTATTATGAAGTTTTACTAAATTAATTGACAAAAAATTAAAAAGATGCTCATGTACCATGAAATAAAGTTTAAGATACATTAATACAGATTTAGAATGTGTTTAGAAATTTTAAAACAACACTAAAGATCATAGGCTTCAGTATATAGAGCATTTACCGAAAAATTCAATATTTTCGTTAGGGTTAACACATAGATTTTGAGAAAACTTCAAAAATATGAAAATACTGTTTGAATACATAGTTTCATCTTTACTAACATATGATGAATGTCAAAGAGGTTTAGAACTTTTGTTATCTCCGTTTCTATAGAAAATAACGATTTTATAGTGGTTAGTCCACCAATTTAGGGAGTATTATGAAGTTTTACTAAATTAATTGACAAAAAATTAAAACGATGTCCATGTACCTTGAAAGAGAGTTTAATATACATTAATACAAATGTAGAATGCGTTTAGAAATTCTAAAACAACACTAAAGATCATATGCTTCAGTATATAGAGCATTTACCGAAAAATTCAATATTTTCGTAGGGGGGGGGGGGTTACACATAGATTTTGAGAAAAAATCAAGAATATGAAAATACCATTTTAATGCATAGTTGTATCCTTCAATAACATATGATGAATGTCAAAGAGGTTTGAAACTTTTGTTGTTTCCGTTTCTCTAGAAAATAGCGATTTTATAGTGGTTAGTCCACAAATTTATGGAGTATTATGAAGTTTTACTAAATTAAATGTCAAAAAAATAAAACTATGCCCATGTACAATGAAAGAGAGTTAATTATACATTAATACAAATGTAGAATGTGCTTAGTAATTTTAAAACAACGCTAAAGATAATAGGCTTCAGTATATATAACATTTACCGAAAAACTCAATATTTTCGTAGGGGTTGTTAACACATAGATTTTGTGAAAAATTCAAAAATATGAAAATAATGTTTTAAAGCATAGTTGTATCCTTCACTAACATATAATGAATGTAAAAGAGGTTTGGAACTTTTGTTGGCTCCGTTTCTCCAGAAAATAGCGATTTTATAGTGGTTAGTCCACCAATTTAGGGAGTATTATGAAATTTTTCTAAATTAATTAATAACAAATTAAAACAATGCCATGTACCATGAAAGAGAGTTTAATATACATTAATACAAATGTAGAATGTGCTTAGAAAATTTAAAACAACACTAAAGATCATAGGCTTCAGTATGTAGAGAATTTACCGAAAAATTCAATATTTTAAGTAGGGGTTAACACATAGATTTTGAGAAAAATTCAAGAATATTAAAATGCATAGATGCATCCTCCACTAACATATGATGAATGTCAAAGAGGTTTGGAACTTTCGTTGTTTCCGTTTCTCTAGAAAATAGCGATTTTATAGTGGTTAGTCTACTAATTTAGGGAGTATTATGAAGTTTTACTAAATTAATTGACAAAAAATAAAATTATGCTCATGTACCATGAAAATGAATTTAATATACATTAATAAAAATTTAGAATTTGTTTAGAAATTTTCAAACAATACTAAAGATCATAGACTTCAGTTTATAGAGCATTTACAGAAAAATCAATATTTTCATAGGGGTTAACACAAAGATTTTGTGAAAAATTAAAAATATATGAAAATACTGTTTTAATGCATAGTTGCATCTTTCATTAACATATGATGAATGTCAAATAGGTTTAGAACTCTTGTTGTCTCCGTTTCTCTAGAAAATAGAGATTTTAAAGTGGTTAGTCCACCAATTTATTGAGTATTATGAAGTTTTACAAAATTAATTGACAAAAAATTAAAACGATGCTCATGTACCATGAAAAAGAGTTTAATATACAATAATAGAAATGTGGAATGTGTTTGAAATTTTAAAACAACACTAAAGATCATAGGCTTCAGTATATAGAGCATTTACCGAAAATTCAATATTTTTGTAGGGGTTAACACATAGATTTTGAGAAAAATTCAAAAATATGAAAATACTGTTTTAATGCATAGTTGCATCCTTCACTAACATATGATGAATGTCAAAGAGGTTTGGAACTTTTGTTGTCTCGGTTTCTCTAGAAAATAGCGATTTTATAGTGGTTAGTCCACTAATTTAGGGAGTATTATGAAGTTTTACTAAATTAATTGACAAAAATTAAAAGCGATGCTCATGTACCATGAAAGAGAGTTTAATATACAATAATAGAAATGTGGAATGTGTTTGAAATTTTAAAACAACACTAAAGATCATAGGCTTCAGTATATAGAGCATTTACCGAAAAATTCAATATTTTCATAGGGGTTATTAACACATAGATTTTGAAAAAAAATTCAAAAAATATGAAAAATACTGTTTAATGCATAGTTGCATTCTTCACTAATATATGATGAATGCCAAAGAGGTTTGGAACTCTTGTTGTCTCCGTTTCTCTAGAAAATAGTGATTTTATAGTGGTTAGTCCACCAATTTAGGGAGTATTATAAAGTTTTACTAGATTAATTGACCAAAAATTAAAACGATGCTCATATACCATGAAAGAGAGTTTAATATACAGTAATACAAATGTGGAATGTGTTTAAAATTTTTAAAACAACACTAAAGATCATTGGCTTCAGTACATAAAACATAGATTTTGAGAAAAATTCAAAAATATGAAAATACTGTTTTAATGCATATTTGCATCCTTCACTAACAAATGATGAATGTCAAAGAGGTTTGGAACTTTTGTTGTCTTCGTTTCTCTATAAATTAGTGATTTTATAGTGGTTAATCCACAAATTTAGAAAGTATTATGAAGTTTTACTAAATTAATTGACAAAAATTAAAAGCGATGCTCATGTACCATGAAAGAGTTTAATATACATTAATACAAATGTAGAATGTGTTTAGAAATTTTAAAACAACACTAAATATCATAGGCTTCAGTATATATAACATTTACCGAAAATTCAATATTTTTGTAGGGGTTAACACATAGATTTAGAGAAAAATTCAAAAATATGAAAATATTGTTTTAATGCATAGTTGCATCTTTCACTAACATATGACGAATGTCAAAGAGGTTTGAAACTTTTGTTGTCATTGTTTCTCTAGAAAACATCGATTTTATAGTGGTTAGTCCACCAATTTAGGAAGTATTATGAAGTTTTACTTAATTAATTGACAACAATTAAAACGATGCCCATGTACCATAAAAGAGAGTTTAATATATATTAATACAAATTTAGAATGTGTTTAGAAATTTTAAAACAACACTAAAAATCACAGGCTTCAGTATATAGAACATTTACCGAAACTCAATATTTTCGTAGGGGCTAACACATAGATTTAGAGAAAAAATCAAAAATATGAAATTACAGTTTTAATGCATAGTTGAATCTTTCACTAACATATGATGAATGTCAAAGAGGTTTGGAACTTTTGTTGTCTTCGTTTCTCTAGAAAATAGCGATTTTATAGTGGTTAGTCCACCAATTTAGGGAGTATTATAAAGTTTTACTAAATTAATTGACAAAAATAAAACTATGCCCATGTACAATGAAAGAGAGTTAATTATACATTAATACAAATTTAGAATGTGTTTAGAAATTTTAAAACAACACTAAAGATCATAGGCTTCAGTATATATAACATTTACGAAAAATTCAATATTTTCGTAAGGGTTAACACATAGATTTTGAGAAAAATTCAAAAATATGAAAATACTGTTTTAATGCATAGTTGCATCTTTCACTAACATATGATGAATGTCAAAGAGGTTTGGAACTTTTGTTGTCTCCGTTTCTAGAAAATAGCGATTTTATAGTGGTTAATCCACAAATTTAGAAAGTATTATGAAGTTTTACTAAATTAATTGACAAAAAATTAAAATGGTGCCCATGTAACATGAAAGAGAGTATAATATACATCAACACAAATGTAGAATGTGTTATAAATTTTAAAACAACACTAAAGATCATAGGCTTCAGTATATAGAACATTTACCGGAAAACTCAATATTTTCGTTGGGGGGGGGGGTTTACACATAGATTTTGATAAGAAATATAGATATATGAAAATACTGTTTTAATGCATATTTGCATCCTTCACTAACATATGATGAATCTCAAAGAGGTTTGGAACTTTTGTTGTCTCTGTTTCTCTGGAAAATAGCGATTTTATAGTGGTTAGTCCACAAATTTAGGGAGTATTATGAAATTTTACTAGATTAATTGACAAAAAATTAAAACGATGCCCATGTACACTGAAAGTGATTTTAATATACATTAATACAAATGTGGAATGTTTTAGAAATTTTAAAACAACACTAAAGATCATAGGCTTCAGTATATAGAACATTTACTAGAAAACTCAATATTTTCGTAGGAGTTAACATATATATTTTGAGAAAAAATTCAAAAATATGAAAAAACTGTTTTAATGCATAGTTGAATCTTTCACTAACATATGATGAATGTCAAAGAGGTTTGGAACTTTTGTTGTCTTCGTTCTCTATAAAATAGCGATTTTATAGTGGTTAGTCCACCAATTTAGGGAGTATTATAAAGTTTTACTAAATTAAATGACAAAAAATTAAAAATATGCCCGTGCACAATGAAAGAAAGTTTATTATACATTAATACAAATTTAGAATGTGTTTAGAAATTTTAAAACAACACTAAAGATCATAGGCTTCAGTATATAAAACATTTACCGAAACATTCAACATTTTCGTTGGGGTAACACATTTATTTTGAGAAAAATTCAACAATATGAAAATATTTTTTTAATGCATAGTTGCATCTTTCACTAACATATGATGAATGTCAAAGAGGTTTGGAACTTTTGTTGCCTTCGTTTCTCTATAAAATAGCAATTTTATAGTGGTTACTCCACCAATTTAGGGAGTATTATGAAGTTTTACTAAATTAATTGATAAAAAATTAAAACGATGACCATATACAATGAAAGAGAGTTTAATATACATAAATACAAATGTGGAATGTGTTTGATATTATAAAACAACACTAAAGATCATAGGCTTCAGTGTATAGAATATTTACCAAAAACTTTAGTATTTTCGTAGGGGTAAGTTAACACATAGATTTGGAAAAAAATATCAAAAATATGAAAATACTGTCTTAATGCATAGTTGCATCCTTCACCAAAATATGATAAACGTCAAAGAGGTTTGGAACTTTTGTTATCTCCGTTTCTCTAGAAAATAGCGATTTTATAGTGGTTAGACCACAAATTAATGGAGTATTATGGAGTTTACTAAATTAAACGACAGAAAATCAAAACAATGCCCATGTACAATGAAAGAGAGTTTAATATACATTAATACAAATATAGAATGTATTTAGAAATTTTAAAACAACACTAAAGATCATTGGCTTCAGTATATAAAACATTTACCGAAATACTCAATATTTTCGTAGGGATTAACACATAAATTTAGAGAAAAATTCAAAAATATGAAAATACTATTTTAATGCATAGTTGCATCCTTCACTAACATATGATGAATGTCAAAGAGGTTTGGAACTTTTGTTGTCTCCGTTTCTCTAGAAAATAGCGATTTTATAGTGGTTAGTCCACAAATTTAGGGAGTATTATGAAGTTTTACTAAATTAATTGACATAAAATTAAAACGATGCCCATGTAACATGAAAGAGAGTTTAATATAAATTAATACAAATGTTGAATGTTTTACAAATTTTAAAACAACGATAAAGATCATAGGTTTCAGCATATAAAATATTTACTAGAAAACTCAATATTTTCGTAGGAGGGAGTTAACACATATATTTTGAGAAAAATTCAAAAATTTGAAAATACTGTTTTAATGCATAGTTGCATCTTTCACTAACATATGATGAATGTCAAAGAGGTTTGGAACTTTTGTTGTCTTCGTTTCCCTATAAAATAGCGGTTTTATATTGGTTAGTCCACCAATTTAGGGAGTATTATAAAGTTTTACTAAATTAAGTGACAAAAAATTAAAAATATGCCCATGTACAATGAAAAAGAGTTTATTATACATTAATACAAATGTAGAATGTGTTTAGAAATTTTAAAACAACAATAAAGATCATAGGCTTCGATATATAAAACATTTACCGAAAAATTCAATATTTTCGTAGGTGTTAACACTTAGATTTCGAAAAATAACAAAAATATGAAAATACTGTTTTAATGCATAGTTGCATCATTCACTAACATATGATGAATGTCAGAGAGGTTTGAAACTTTTGTTGTCTCCGTTTTTCTAGAAAATAGCGATTTTATTGTGGTTAGTCCACCAATTTGGGGAGTATTATGAAGTGTTACTAGATTAATTGACAAAAAATTAAAACGATGCCCGTGTACCATGAAAGAGAGTTTAATATACATTAATACATATGTAGAATGTTTTAGAAATTTTAAAACAAAACTAAAGATCATAAGCTTCAATATATAGAACATTTGCCGGAAAACTCAATATTTTCGTAGGGGTTAACACATTGATTTAGAGAAAAATTCAAAAATATGAAAATACTGTTTTAATACATAGTTGCATCTTTCACTAACATATGATGAATGTCAAAGAGGTTTGGAACTTTTGTTGTCTCCGTTTCTCTAGAAAATATCGATTTTATAGAGGTTAGTCCACAAATTTAGGGAGTATTATGAATTTTTACTAAATTAATTGACAAAAAAATAAAACGATGCCCATGTACCATCAAAAAGAGTTTAATATACATTAATACATATGTGGAATGTTTTAGAAATTTTAAAACAACACTAAAGATCATAGGGGTTAACACATTGATTTAGAGAAAAATTCAAAAATATGAAAATACTGTTTTAATACATAGTTGCATCATTCTCTAACATATGACGAATGTCAAAGAGGTTTGAAACTTTTGTTGTCTCCGTTTTCTAGAAAATAGCGATTTTATAGTGGTTAGTCCACCAATTTAGGGAGTATTATGAAGTTTTACTAAATTAATTGACAAAAATTAAAAGCGATGCTCATGTACCATGAAAGAGAGTTTAATATACATTAATACAAATTTAGAATGTGTTTAGAAATTTTAAAACAACACTAAAAATCATAGGCTTCGATATATAAAACATTTACCGAAATACTCAATATTTTAGTAGGAGGGAGTTAACACATATATTTTGAGAAAAATTCAAAAATATGAAAATACTGTTTTAATGCATAGTTGCATCTTTCACTAACATATGATGAATGTCAAAGAGGTTTGAAACTTTTGTTGTCTCCGTTTTCTAGAAAATAGCGATTTTATAGTGGTTAGTCCACCAATTTAGGGAGTATTATAAAGTTTTACTAAATTAATTGACAAAAATTAAAAATATGCCCATGTACAATGAAAAGAGTTTAATATACATTAATACATATGTAGAATGTTTTAGAAATTTTAAAACAACACTAAAGATCATAGGTTTCAGCATATAAAATATTTACTAGAAAACTCAATATTTTAGTAGGGATTAACACATAAATTTAGAAAAATTCAAAAATATGAAAATACTGTTTTAATACATAGTTGCATCATTCTCTAACATATGATGAATGTCAAAGAGGTTTGAAACTTTTGTTGTCATTGTTTCTCTAGAAAACATCGATTTTATAGTGGTTAGTCCACCAATTTAGGGAGTATTATGAATTTTTACTAAATTAATTGACAACAATTAAAACGATGCTCATGTACCATAAAAGAGAGTTTAATATATATAAATACAAATTTAGAATGTGTTTAGAAATTTTAAAACAACACTAAAAATCATAGGCTTCGTATATAGCGGTTAGTCCACAAATTTAAGGAGTATTATGAAGTTTTACTAAATTAATTGACAAAAATTAAAACGATGCCGTGTACCATGAAAGAGAGATTAATATACATTAATACAAATGTAGAATGTTTTTGAAATTTTAAAACAACACTAAAGATCATAGGCTTCGATATATAAAACATTTACGAAAAACTCAATATTTTAGTAGGAGTTAACACATATATTTTGAGAAAAATTCAAAAATATGAAAATATTGTTTTAATGCATAGTTGCATCTTTCACTAACATATGATGAATGTCAAAGAGGTTTGAAACTTTTGTTGTCTCCGTTTCTCTAGAAAATATCGATTTTATAGTGGTTAGTCCACCAATTTAGGAGTATTATAAAGTTTTACTAAATTAAGTGACAAAAATTAAAAATATGCCCATGTACAATGAAAAGAGTTTATTATACATTAATACAAATGTAGAATGTTTTAGAAATTTTAAAACAACACTAAAGATCATAGGCTTCGATATATAAAACATTTACGAAAAACTCAATATTTTAGTAGGGGTTAACACATAGATTTAGAAAAATTCAAAAATATGAAAATATTGTTTTAATGCATATTTGCATCCTTCACTAACATATGATGAATGTCAAAGAGGTTTGAAACTTTTGTTGTCATTGTTTCTCTAGAAAATAGCGATTTTATAGTGGTTAGTCCACAAATTTAGGAGTACTATGAAGTTTTACTAAATTAATTGACAAAAATTCAAACGATGCCCATGTACCATGAAAAAGAGTTAAATATACATTATTACAAATGTAAAATGTTTTAGAAATTTTAAAACAACACTAAAGATCATAGGCTTCAGTATATAGAACATTTACCGAAAACTCAATATTTTTGTAGGGGTTAACACATATATTTAGAAAAAATCAAAAATATGAAAATACTGTTTTAATGCATAGTTGCATCCTTCTAACATATGATGAATGTCAAAGAGGTTTGGAACTTTTGTTGTCTCCGTTTCTCTAGAAAACATCGATTTTATAGTGGTTAGTCCACCAATTTATGAAGTATTATGAAGTTTTACTTAATTAATTGACAACAATTAAAACGATGCTCATGTACCATAAAAGAGAGTTTAATATATATAAATACAAATTTAGAATGTGTTTAGAAATTTTAAAACAACACTAAAAATCATAGGCTTCTGTATATAGCGGTTAGTCCACAAATTTAAGGAGTATTATGAAGTTTTACTAAATTAATTGACAAAAAATTAAAACGATGCACGTGTACCATGAAAGAGAGATTAATATACATTAATACAAATGTAGAATGTTTTTGAAATTTTAAAACAATACTAAAAATCATAGGCTTCTGTATATAGAAGAACATTTACCGGAAAACTCAATATTTTCGTAGGAGTTAACACATATATTTTGAGAAAAAGTTAAAAATATGAAAATATTGTTTTAATGCATAGTTGCATCTTTCACTAACATATGATGAATGTCAAAGAGGTTTGAAACTTTTTGTCTTCGTTTCTCTATAAAATAACGATTTTATAGTGGTTAGTCCACCAATTTAGGAGTATTATAAAGTTTTACTAAATTAAAAGAGAAAAATTAAAACTATGCCCATGTACAATGAATGAGAGTTTATTATACATTAATACAAATGTAGAATGTTTTTGAAATTTTAAAACAATACTAAAAATCATAGGCTTCTGTATATAGAAGAACATTTACCGGAAAACTCAATATTTTCGTAGGAGTTAACACATATATTTTGAGAAAAAGTTAAAAATATGAAAAATATTGTTTTAATGCATAGTTGCATCTTTCACTAACATATGATGAATGTCAAAGAGGTTTGAAACTTTTTTTGTCTTCGTTTCTCTATAAAATAACGATTTTATAGTGGTTAGTCCACCAATTTAGGGAGTATTATAAAGTTTTACTAAATTAAAAGAGAAAAAATTAAAACTATGCCCGTGTACAATGAATGAGAGTTTATTATACATTAATAGAAATGTAGAATGTGTTAAAATGTTTTAAAACAACACTAAAGATCATAGGCTTCAGTATATAGAACATTTACCGAAAAACTCAATATTTTTGTAGGGGGGTTAACACATAGATTTAGAAAAAAATTCAAAAATATGAAAATATTGTTTTAATGCATATTTGCATCCTTCACTAACATATGATGAATGTAAAAGATGTTTGAAACTTTTGCATTCTCATTTTCTCTAGAAAATAGCGATTTTATAGTGGTTAGTCCACAAATTTAGGGAGTACTATGAAGTTTTACTAAATTAATTGACAAAAAATTCAAACGATGCCCATGTACCATGAAAAAGAGTTAAATATACATTATTACAAATGTAAAATGTTTTAGAAATTTTAAAACAACACTAAAGATCATAGGCTTCAGTATATAGTACATTTACCGAAAAACTAAATATTTTCGTAGGGGTTAACACATATATTTAGAAAAAAATCAAAAATATGAAAATACTGTTTTAATGCATAGTTGCATCCTTCTAACATATGATGAATGTCAAAGAGGTTTGGAAGTTTTTTTTTTTCCGTTTCTCTAGAAAACAGCGATTTTATAGTGGTTAGTCCACCAATTTAGGGATTATTATAAAGTTTTACTAAATTAAAAGACAAAAAATTAAAACTATGCCCATGTACAATGAAAGAGAGTTTATTATACTTTAATAAAAGTTTAGAATGTTTTAAAATTATTTAAAACAACACTAAAGATCATAGGTTTCAGTATATAAAACATTTACCGAAAAATTCAATATTTTCGTAGAGGGGTTAACACATAGATTTTGAAAAAAAATTCAAAAATAAGAAAATACTGTTTTAATGCCTATTTGCATCATTCACTAACATATGATGAATGTCAAAGAGGTTTGAAATTTTTTAAATTACAGTTTCTCTAGAAAATAGATATTTTATAGTGGTTAGTTCACCAATTTAGTTAGTATTATGAAGTGTTACTAAATTAATTGACAAAAAAATGAAACGATGCCCATGTTCAATGAAAGAGAGTTTAATATACATTAATACAAATTTAGAATGTTTTATAAATTTTAAAACAACACTTAAGATCATAGGCTTCAGTATATAGAACATTTACCGGAAAACTCAATATTTTCGTAGGAGTTAACACATATATTTTGAGAAAAATTCAAAAATGTGAAAATATTATTTTAATGCATAGTTGAATCCTTCACTAACATATGATGAATGTCAAAGAGGTTTGGAACTTTTGTTGTCTCCGTTTCTCTAGAAAACAAGGATTTTATAGTGGTTTGTCCAAAAATTTAGGGAGTAATACGAAGTTTTACTAAATTAATTGACAAAAAATTCAAACGATGCTCATGTACCATGAAAGAGAGTTAAATATACATTAATACAAATGTAGAATGTTTTAGAAATTTTAAAACAACACTAAAGATCATAGGCTTCAGTATATAGAACATTTACCGGAAAACTCAATATTTTCGTGGGAGTTAACACATATATTTTGAGAAAAAAAATCAAAAATATGAAAAAATTGTTTTCATGCATAGTTGCATCATTCACTAACATATGATGAATGTCAAAGAGGTTTGGAACTTTTTTGTCTTCGTTTCTCTAGAAAATAACGATTTTATAGTGGTTAGTCCACAAATTTAGGGAGTACTATGAAGTTTTACTAAATTAATTGACAAAAAATTCAAACGCTACCCATGTACCATGAAAGAGAGTTTATTATACATTAATACAAATTTAGAATCTTTTAGAAATTTTAAAACAACACTACATATCATAGGCTTTAGTATATAGAACATTTACCGGAAAACTCAATATTTTCGTATGGGTTAACACGTAGATTTAGAGAAAAATTCAAAAATATGAAAATACTGTTTTAATGCATGGTTGTATCATTCACTAACATATGATGAATGTCAAAGAGGTTTGGAACTTTTGTTGTCTCCGTTTCTCTAGAAAATAGCGATTTTATAGTGGTTTGTCCACCAATTTAGGGAGTATTATAAAGTTTTACTAAATTAAAAGAAAGAAAATAAAACTATGCCTATGTACAATGAAAGAGAGTTTATTATAAATTAATAAATATGTAGAATGTGTTGAGAAATTTTAAAACAACAATAAAGATCATAGGCTTCGGTATATAAAACATTTACCGAAAAATTTATAGGGGTTAACACATAGATTTCGAAAAAAAATCAAGAATATGAAAATACTGTTTTAATGCATTGTTGCATCATTCACTAACATATGATGAATGTCAGAGAGGTTTGAAACTTTTTTTGTCTCCGTTTCTCTAGAAAATAGCGATTTTATAGTGGTTGGTCCACAAATTTAGTGAGTATTATGAAGTGTTACTAAATTAATTGACAAAAAATGAAACGACGCCCATGTTCAATGAAAAAGAGTTTAATATACATTAATACAAATGTTGAATGTGTTAGATTTTTTAAAACAACAGTAAAGATCATAGGCTTCAGTATATAGAACATTTACCGGAAAACTCAATATTTTCGTAGGGGTTAACACATTTATTTTGAGAAAAATTCAAAAATATGAAAATATTTTTTTAATGCATAGTTGCATCTTTCACTAACATATGATGAATGTCAAAGAGGTTTGGAACTTTTGTTGTTTTCGTTTCTCTATAAAATAGCAATTTTATAGTGGTTAGTCCACCAATTTAGAGAGAATTATGAAGTTTTACTAAATTAATTGACAAAAAATTAAAACGATGCCCATATACAATGAAAGAGAGTTTAATATACATAAATACAAATTTAGAATGTGTTTGATATTTTAAAACAACACTAAAGATCATAGGCTTTAGTGTATAGAATATTTACCAAAAAATTCAGTATTTTCGTAGGGGTTAGTTAACACATAGACTTTGAAAAAAAAAATCAAAAATATGAAAATACTGTTTTAATGCATAGTTGCATCCTTCACCAAAATATGATAAACGTCAAAGAGGTTTGGAACTTTTGTTATCTCCGTTTCTCTAGAAAATAGCAATTTTATAGTGGTTAGACCACAAATTAATGGAGTATTATGGAGTTTACTAAATTAAACGACAGAAAATCAAAACAATGCCCATGTACAATGAACGAGAGTTTAATATACATTAATACAAATATAGAATGTATTTAGAAATTTTAAAACAACACTAAAGATCATTGGCTTCAGAATATAAAACATTTACCGAAATACTCAATATATTCGCAGGGATTAACACATAGATTTAGAGAAAAATTCAAAAATATGAAAACACTATTTTAATACATAGTTGCATCCTTCACTAACATATGATGAATGTCAAAGAAGTTTGGAACTTTTGTTGTTTCCGTTTCTCTAGAAAATAGAGGTTTTATAGTGGTTTGTCCACTAATTTTGTCAATTAATTTAGTAACACTTCATAATACTAACTAAATTGGTGGACTAACCACTATAAAATCGTTATTTTCTAGAGAAACGGAAACAACAAAAGTTTCAAACCTCTTTGACATTCATCATATGTTAGTGAATGATCCACCTATGTATTAAAACAGTATTTTCATATTTTTGAATTTTTTTTTCAAAATCTATTTGTTAACCCCCTACGAAAATATTAAATTTTCCGGTAAATGTTTTATATACTGAAGCCTATGATCTTTAGTGTTGTTTTAAAATTTTTAAACACATTCTATAATTGTATTAATGTATAATAAACACTCTTTTATTGTAAATGGGCATCGTTTTAATTTTTTTTTCTTTTAATTTAGTAAAACTTTATAATACCCCCTAAATTGGTGGACTAACCACTATAAAATTGCTAGTTTCTAGAGAAACGGAGACAACAAAAGTTCCAAACCTCTTTGACATTCCTCATATGTTAGTGAAGGATGCAACTATGCATTAAAACAGTATTTTCATATTTTTGAATTTTTCTAAATCTATGTGTTAACCCTACGAAAATATTGAGTTTTCCGGTAAATGTTCTATATCTTGAAGCCTATGATCTTTAGTGTTGTTTTAAAATTTATAAAACATTCTACATTTGTATTAATGTATATATAACTCTCTTTCATGGTACAAGGGCATCGTTTGAGTTTTTGTCAATTAATTTAGTAAAACTTCATAATACTCCTAAATTTGTGGACTAACCTCTATAAAATCGTTATTTTCTAGAGAAACGGAGACAACAAAAGTTTCAAACCTCTTTGACATTCATCATATGTTAGTGAAGGATGCAAATATGCATTAAAACAATATTTCATATTTTTGAATTTTCTCTAAATCTATGTGTTACCCTACAAAAATATTGAGTTTTTCGGTAAATGTTCTATATCTGAAGCCTATGATCTTTAGTGTTGTTTTAAAATTTTAAACACATTCTACATTTGTATAAAAGTATAATAAACTCTCTTTCATTGTACATGAGCTTAGTTTTAAACTTTTGTCTTTTAATTTAGTAAGACTTTATAATACTCCATAAATTGGTGGACTAACCACTATAAAATCGCTATTTTCTAGAGAAGCGGAGACAACAAAAGTTCCAAACCTCTTTGACATTCATCATATGTTGGTGAAGGATGCAACTATGCATTAAAACAGTATTTTCATATTTTTGAATTTTTCAAAATCTATGTGTTAACCCTACGAAAATATTGAGTTTTCGGTAAATGTTCTATATCTGAAGCCTATGATCTTTAGTGTTGTTTTAAAAATCTTAAACACATTCTACATTTGTATTAATTAAAAATCTTAAACACATTCTACATTTGTATTAACATTTTACCGTGCATCGTTTTATTTTTGTCAATTAATTTAGTAAAATTCATAATACTCCTAAATTTGTAGACAAACCTCTATAAAATCGTTATTTTCTAGAGAAACGGAAACAACAAAAGTTCCAAACCTCTTTGACATTCATCATATGTTAGTGAAGGATGCAAATATGCATTAAAACAATATTTCATATTTTTGAATTTTCTCTAAATCTATGTGTTAACCCTACGAAAATATTGAGTTTTCGGTAAATGTTCTATATCTGAAGCCTATGATCTTTAGTGTTGTTTTAAAATTTTAAACACATTCTACATTTGTATAAAAGTATAATAAACTCTCTTTCATTGTACATGAGCATAGTTTTAATTTTTTGTCTTTTAATTTAGTAAGACTTTATAATACTCCCTAAATTGGTGGACTAACCACTATAAAATCGTTATTTTCTAGAGAAACGGAGACAACAAAAGTTCCAAACCTCTATGACATTCATCATATGTTAGTGAAGGATGCAACAATGCATTTAAACAGTATTTTCATATTTTGAATTTTTCTAAATCTATGTGTTAACCCTACGAAAATATTGAGTTTTCCTAAATGTTCTATATACTGAAGCCTATGATCTTTAGTGTTGTTTTAAAATTTTAAACACATTCTACATTTGTATTAATTAAAAATCTTAAACACATTCTACATTTGTATTAACATTTTACCGTGCATCGTTTTATTTTTGTCAATTAATTTAGTAAAACTTCATAATACTCCTAAATTTGTGGACTAACCACTATAAAATCGCTATTTTCTAGAGAAACGGAGACAACAAAAGTTCCAAACCTCTTTGACATTCATCATATGTTAGTGAAGGATGCAACTATGCATTAAAACAGTATTTTCATATTTTTGAATTTTCTCTAAATCAATGTGTTAACCCTACGAAAATATTGAGTTTTCCTAAATGTTCTATATACTGAAGCCTATGATCTTTAGTGTTGTTTTAAAAATCTTAAACACATTCTACATTTGTATTAATTTATAATAAACTCTCTTTCATTGTACATGAGCATAGTTTTAATTTTTTGTCTTTTAATTTAGTAAAACTTTATAATACTCCTTAAATTGGTGGACTAACCACTATAAAATCGCTATTTTATAGAAGCGAAGACAACAAAAGTTTCAAACCTCTTTGACATTCATCATATGTTAGTGAATGATGCAACTATGCATTAAAACAATATTTTTCATATTTTTGAATTTTTTCAAAATCTATGTGTTAACCCTACGAAAATATTGAGTTTTCCGTAAATGTTCTATATACTACAGCCTATGATATTTAGTGTTGTTTTAAAATTTCTAAAACATTCTACATTTGTATTAATGTATATTTAACTCTCTTTCATGGTACATGGGCATCATTTGAGGTTTTGTCAATTAATTTAGTAAAACTTCATAATACTCCCTAAATTTGTGGACTAACCACTATAAAATCGATGTTTTCTAGAGAAACGGAAACAACAAAAGTTCCAAACCTCTTTGACATTCATAATATGTTAGTGAAGGATGCAACTATGCATTAAAACAGTATTTTCATATTTTTGAATTTTTTCAAAATCTATGTGTTAACCCTACGAAAATATTGAGTTTTTAGGTAAATGTTTCATATACTGAAGCCTATGACCTTTAGTGTTGTTTTTAAGAATTTAAGCACATTCTACATTTGTATTAATGTATAATAAACCCTCTTTCATTGTGCGTAGGCTTAGTTTTGAATTTTTGTCAATTAATTTAGTAAAACTTTATAATACTCCCTAAATTTGTGGACTAACCACTATAAAATCGTTATTTTCTAGAGAAACGGAAACAACAAAAGTTCCAAACCTCTTTGACATTCATCATATGTTAGTGAAGGATGCAACTATGCATTAAAACAGTATTTTCATATTTTTGATTTTTTTCTAAATCTATGTGTTAACCCTACGAAAATATTGAGTTTTTAGGTAAATGTTTCATATACTGAAGCCTATGACCTTTAGTGTTGTTTTTAAGAATTTAAGCACATTCTACATTTGTATTAATGTATAATAAACCCTCTTTCATTGTGCGTAGGCTTAGTTTTAAACTTTTGTCTTTTAATTTAGTAAGACTTTATAATACTCCATAAATTGGTGGACTAACCACTGTAAAATCGCTATTTTCTAGAGAAACAGAGGCAACAAAAGTTCCAAACCTCTTTGACATTCATCATATGTTGGTGACGGATGCAACTATGCATTAAACAGTATTTTCATATTTTTGAATTTTCTAAATCTATGTGTTAACCCTACGAAAATATTGAGTTTTCCGGTAAATGTTCTATATACTGAAGCCTATGATCTTTAGTGTTGTTTTAAAAATCTTAAACACATTCTACATTTGTATTAATTAAAAATCTTAAACACATTCTACATTTGTATTAACATTCTACACGTGCATCGTTTTATTTTTTTGTCAATTAATTTAGTAAAATTCATAATACTCCCTAAATTTGTGGACTAACCACTATAAAATCGCTATTTTCTAGAGAAAAGGAGAAAACAAAAGTTCCAAACCTCTTTGACATTCATCATATGTTAGTGAAGGATGCAACTATGCATTAAAACAGTATTTTCATATTTTTGAATTTTCTCTAAATCAATGTGTTAACCCTACGAAAATATTGAGTTTTCCTAAATGTTCTATATCTGAAGCCTATGATCTTTAGTGTTGTTTTAAAATCTTAAACACATTCTACATTTGTATTAATGTATAATAAACTCTCTTTCATTGTACATGAGCATAGTTTTAATTTTTGTCTTTTAATTTAGTAAAACTTTATAATACTCCCTAAATTGGTGGACTAACCACTATAAAATCGCTATTTTATAGAAGCGAAGACAACAAAAGTTTCAAACCTCTTTGACATTCATCATATGTTAGTGAAAGATGCAACTATGCATTAAAACAATATTTTTCATATTTTTAATTTTTCTCTAAATCTATGTGTTAACCCTACGAAAATATTGAGTTTTCGGTAAATGTTCTATATACTACACCTATGATATTTAGTGTTGTTTTAAAATTTCTAAAACATTCTACATTTGTATTAATGTATATTTAACTCTCTTTCATGGTACATGGGCATCATTTGAATTTTTGTCAATTAATTTAGTAAAACTTCATAATACTCCCTAAATTTGTGGACTAACCACTATAAAATCGTTATTTTCTAGAGAAACGGAGACAACAAAAGTTCCAAACCTCTTTGACATTCATCATATGTTAGTGAAGGATGCAACTATGCATTAAAACAGTATTTTCATATTTTTGATTTTTTTCTAAATCTATGTGTTAACCCTACGAAAATATTGAGTTTTCAGGTAAATGTTCTATATACTGAAGCCTATGATCTTTAGTGTTGTTTTAAAATCTTAAACACATTCTACATTTGTATTAATGTATAATAAACTCTCTTTCATTGTACATGGGCATAGTTTTAATTTTTCTCTTTTAATTTAGCGAAACTTTATAATACTCCTAAATTGGTGGACTAACCACTATAAAATCGTTATTTTATAGAAGCGAAGACAACAAAAGTTCCAAACCTCTTTTACATTCATCATATGTTATTGAAAGATGCAAATATGCTTTAAAACAATATTTTTCATATTTTTGAAGTTTTCTCAAAATATTTGTGTTAACTCTACGAAAATATTGAGTTTTCCTTAAATGTTCTATATACTTAGGCCTATGATCTTTAGTATTGTTTTAAAATTTCAAAAACATTCTACATTAGTATTAATGTATATTTAACTCTCTTTCATTGTACATGGGCATAGTTTTAATTTTTGTCAATTAATTTAGTAAAACTTCATAATACTCCCTAAATTTGTGGACTAACCGCTATAAAATCGCTATTTTATAGAAGCGAAGACAACAAAAGTTTCAAACCTCTTTGACATTCATCATATGTTAGTGAATGATGCAAATATGCATTAAAACAATATTTTTCATATTTTTGAATTTTTCTCTAAATCTATGTGTTAACCCTACGAAAATATTGAGTTTTTAGGTAAATGTTTCATATACTGAAGCCTATGATCTTTAGTGTTGTTTTAAAACATTTTAACACATTCTACATTTGTATTAATGTATAATAAACTCTCTTTCATTGTACATGGGCATAGTTTTAATTTTTGTCAATTAATTTAGTAAAACTTCATAATACTCCCTAAATTTGTGGACTAACCGCTATAAAATCGCTATTTTCTAGAGAAACGGAGACAACAAAAGTTCCAAACCTCTTTGACATTCATCATATGTTAGTGAAGGATGCAACTATGCATTAAAACAGTATTTTCATATTTTTGAATTTTCTCTAAATCTATGTGTTAACCCTACGAAAATATTGAGTTTTCAGGTAAATGTTCTATATCTTGGCCTATGATCTTTAGTGTTGTTTTAAAAATCTTAAACACATTCTACATTTGTATTAATTAAAAATCTTAAACACATTCTACATTTGTATTAATGTATATTTAACTCTCTTTCATTGTACATGGGCATAGTTTTAATTTTTGTCAATTAATTTAGTAAAACTTCATAATACTCCCTAAATTTGTGGACTAACCACTATAAAATCGTTATTTTCTAGAGAAACGGAGACAACAAAAGTTCCAAACCTCTTTTACATTCATCATATGTTAGTGAAGGATGCAACTATGCATTAAAACAGTATTTTCATATTTTTGAATTTTCTCTAAATCAATGTGTTAACCCTACGAAAATATTGAGTTTTTAGGTAAATGTTCTATATCTGAAGCCTATGATCTTTAGTGTTGTTTTAAAATTTCTAAAACATTCTACATTTGTATTAATGTATATTTAACTCTCTTTCATTGTACATGGGCATAGTTTTAATTTTTGTCAATTAATTTAGTAAAACTTCATAATACTCCCTAAATTTGTGGACTAACCGCTATAAAATCGCTATTTTCTAGAGAAACGGAGACAACAAAAGTTCCAAACCTCTTTTACATTCATCATATGTTAGTGAAGGATGCAACTATGCATTAAAACAATATTTTTCATATTTTTGATTTTTTTTCTAAATCTATGTGTTAACCCTACGAAAATATTGAGTTTTCAGGTAAATGTTCTATATACTACAGCCTATGATCTTTAGTGTTGTTTTAAAATTTCTAAAACATTCTACATTTGTATTAATGTATATTTAACTCTCTTTCATTGTACATGAGCATAGTTTTAATTTTTGTCAATTAATTTAGTAAAACTTCATAATACTCCCTAAATTTGTGGACTAACCACTTTAAAATCGCTATTTTATAGAGAAACGAAGACAACAAAAGTTCCAAACCTCTATGACATACACCATATGTTAGAGAATGATGCAACAATGTATTAAAACAGTATTTTCATATTTTTTCATTTTTCTCAAAATATATGTGTTAACTCTGAAAATATTGAGTTTTCAGGTAAATGTTCTATATACTACAGCCTATGATATTTAGTGTTGTTTTAAAATTTCTAAAACATTCTAAATTTTTATTAATGTATATTTAACTCTCTTTCATGGTACATGGGCATCATTTGAATTTTTGTCAATTAATTTAGTAAAACTTCATAGTACTCCTAAATTTGTGGACTAACCACTATAAAATCGTTATTTTCTAGAGAAGCGGAAACAACAAAAGTTCCAAATCTCTTTGGCATTCATCATATGTTAGTGAAGGATGCAACTATGCCTTAAAACAGTATTTTCATATTTTTGAATTTTTCTAAATCAATGTGTTAACCCTACGAAAATATTGAGTTTTCCGGTAAATGTTCTATATCTTTGGAGCCTATGACCTTTAGTGTTGTTTTAAAATTTCTAAAACATTATACATTTGTATTAATGTATATTTAACTCTCTTTCAAGGTACATGGGCATTGTTTGAGTTTTTGTTAATTAGTTTAGTTAAACCTCGTAATACTCCTAAATTTGTGGACTAACCACTATAAAATCGTTATTTTCTAGAGAAAGGAAAACAAAAGTTCCAAACCTCTTTTACATTCATCATATGTTAGTGAATGATGCAAATATGCATTAAAACAATATTTTCATATTTTTGAATTTTCTCTAAATCAATGTGTTAACCCTACGAAAATATTGAGTTTTTCGGTAAATGTTTCATATACTGGCCTATGATCTTTAGTGTTGTTTTAAAATTTCTAACACATTCTACATTTGTATTAATGTATAATAAACTCTCTTTCATTGTACATGGGCATAGTTTTAATTTTTCTCTTTTTATTTGAACTTTATAATACTCCTAAATTGGTGGACTAACCACTATAAAATCGTTATTTTATAGAGAAGCGAAGACAACAAAAGTTCCAAACCTCTTTTACATTCATCATATGTTATTGAAAGATGCAAATATGCTTTAAAACAATATTTTCATATTTTTGAAGTTTTCTCAAAATATTTGTGTTAACTCTCAGAAAATATTGAGTTTTCGAGTAATGTTCTATATACTTAGGCTATGATCTTTAGTATTGTTTTAAAATTTCAAAAACATTCTACATTAGTATTAATGTATATGTCTCTCTTTCATGGTACCGTAAGCGTTTTAATTTTTGTCAATTAATTTAGTAAAACTTCATAATACTCTAAATTTGTGGACTAACATATAAAATCGCTATTTTCTAGAGAAACGGAGACAACAAAAGTTCCAAACCTCTATGACATACACCATATGTTAGAGAATGATGCAACAATGTATTAAAACAGTATTTTCATGTTTTTGAATTCTAAATCAATGTGTTAACCCTGAAAATATTGAGTTTTCGGGTAAATGTTCAATCCCGGCCTAATCTAACTTCCAAATCCTAATCAATCTCAAAATCACATAAACCCTAAAACTAACATTGTAACCTTTAAAATCCCATGAGCAAAGTTAAAGGAATTGAAAATCTTACATGACTGGGTGAAAGGAGGTGGTGAATTGGCAGGAAATAAGGAGGAGGAGGAATGTGAGGGAGGAGGAGTTGGGCGGAGGAGAGAGAAAAAGGGGAAGAAATGAGGAAAAAGAAGAGATTTTCTCTTATGTATTCATTTAACAAACTGACGGATTACCGGCGGGTTTTCGTCGGTATTTAATATACCGATAAATCCGTCGGTTTTAATATTGGCGGTCGCTGAAATTTTGCAGTACAGCTTCACCTGGTGATTTTCTAAATACCGGCACCATTTCCGTATGTTCTTGTGGGTATAGTTAATCCGTCGGTTATTTGTCGAATATTCCGGCGAAGATACCGACGGATTCGGTTTAGAGTTTAGACAGGGTGTCGAAATTATTTATATTTGTTATCGCGACTTTCTAAAACCGATATATTATGTTATATAATCATAAAACATTCTCAAAAATGTTATAAATTTATTTGAGTGTTACAACTAGAAGGCGGCACAAGCCAACTTAAAAGTGTATGATGTTGTTGAGCGGTTTTGATTGAATGATTATATAGATGTCATGTTCAAAGTTTTAAAGCTGTGAGAATACAATGGGTAGATTTTTTGTCTGATGTTATATATGATATTTAATACAAGTGTAAAAAACATACTTGTAAAGCCGAAACTCTAAATTGATAATGTCCATCGGTATTTACCGGCATTTCAACGAACCCAGAATTTGAGGGTTTTGTCGAATCGTCGATAAACGACGAATCTGATGAATCCTAGAATTTGAGGGGTTATCAGTATTCGTCGGTATTCATTACATTCGACAAAACCCTCAAATTCTAAGGGTTAAAATAGAATCGTCGTCATCTGACGAATCAACCGACATTATCAATTTAGAGTTTCAGTTTGATTTTGTTTTACAAATCTCACCATTGTATTCTCACAGTTTTAAAACTTTGAACATGACATATATATAACCATTCAATCAAAACCGTATATAATCAATCAATCAAAACCGTTAGATTTTTAAATCAATAAATCTAATTTATTTTTTAATTTTAAAGTATACAACGTTTCAAACCCATAATTTGTTTTAGAAGAAATCTACAATGTTTAAAAGTAATTTGCATATACATTCATAAAAGAGTATCTACTGCATCGAGGAATTATCGATGATGAACATGATGAATCTGAATCGTCTTCGTCAAACTCTCCAATCTCGCCGTCCTCTTGGTTAATTGTTGTTGTAGTGGATCAAATACTCCTTGTACTACTTCGGGGATTTATTGACATGACAACGATCCAAGGATCGTTCCTTTGCCTAATCCGCGGATAGCGATATAGGAAACCTGAAAAATTATAAATTATATAAGTCCGCAGTAATTATATATGATTACTTCCGATGGAAAATATATTTCAACATACATACCTGGTCAGCTTGTGAAGCAAGAATGAATGGATCATAAAATCCAGTCGTCGTGGCGAATGTAGATCTTAACACCGAATCGTCGGTGCTTACTCCGTGACCAACAACGTTGTCGTACCACTCACAGTTGAAGACAATACATCTCATGCCAATCATTCCCGGGTACTGAATTTCCAAAATCTCGCGTACGTTACCGTAGTACACATCGTCTCCGGATGACGAAGAAACCCCACAATCAACTTTCTCCTTACGGTATTTTCCTTAAGAACTCGAATGCATATCCTCGAGTGCAATATCTCGGATATGACTTACGCAACAAACTTTGGACCACAAACTATCTCCGCGTAACCAATCTTTAGGTGGGTGCCCAGTAGCTAAACAATGGCTTACCTATAAAAACAAAAAATGTTTTCTTTCATTAAAAGATAATAAGTAAAATGATTAGTTACCACTAATTACTGAGTAGACACTTACATAATCAGAAAGCCATGTTACAAAGTTGTTTTGCTTGAGTTGTTCGAGTTGTTCTTCGGTCGCATCCGGGTACTTTAAGCGCATCTCTGCCAAGTAAATACTGTAAAAAACACAAAATGTTAGATATGTGTCAAAATATTGCAAATAATTCATAGTTTTAAATCTATGTACCTCTCATATTCAAGAATGTCTTCGCGGTTTGTAAGCAAATATGTGTGCAAATGAGCATGCTCAGCCACTGTAAGTATCCGGTCCGCTGACTTTCCACTATGTCGTCCAATTTGTGTAAACATGTTTGGCAAATAAACATAATAAGTTGCCCTTTCACTCTATCATCATGTCGTGCGGTCTTGACTTTTTGTTCGAACCGATGGAAAGTAGTATTCAGCAAAGTTTGAGGTTTCCTCATTGATGCACTGAGACACTATTGATCCCTCCACCTTGCTTAAATTCTTGACCTTCTTCTTCAGATGAAACATAAACCGTTCGTACAAATAAATCCACCACTGCAGGGACCACAGTGCCGCTTCTCTCAAAGATGAATAGCAAGATGTTCCATAACATCAAAAATGATGGAGGAAATATCTTCGAGGTTGCAAAGGATCACCGGTATTTTAACTTCCAAATTGAGAATACCATCTGATGTGAGTGATCTCGAGCATAAATCACGGAAGAAAGCACTTATCCCTACATACACGAAGAAAACAAATTCCATCAGCATATATATATATATATAAGCATTAAAAATAATATGACAATTAATTTAACTATGTTAAATTTTAAAGTACCTAGATTGCTTTGTGGACATTTAAATGGCAATAGTGCGGCATAAAGGAAGGAGGCGTATCATTACATGACAATCATGGCTCTTCAGCCATAAACTTCCCTTCACTTTTGTCAACACAATTACGCAAACTTGATGCATAACCGTCGGAAATTTAACACGTGTGTTATCCAATCAAAAACTCTCTTCTTTTGCGGTTGCATCGGTCGATATATGGGAATAGGACCTTTACGTGCTCATCAACATGAAGTTCGGGCGAGCACAAATATCAACCAAATCCAGTCTTGACTTCAAGTTATCCTTCTTGCCTTGAACATCAAGGATGGTGTTCATCAAATTGTCGAAAAAGTTCTTCTCAAGATGCATGACATCTAAAGCAGTGCCTTACAAATGAGTCTCCCAATAGGGAAAATCCCGAAGATACTTTTCTTATGCCAATTATGATTTTCCCCTACACCATAAATCGGTTCATGTCGTTTCCACCCGTCACGTTCTATCGCACCAAAATCTCTTAATTGTTCCTTCAACTTTTGCCACTTACTTCTTGGTGGACTGTCAAACACCCTCTTGTTCTTTGTAAACAATGTCTTACTCTTACGATATGGATGATCGTGTGGTAGAAATCTCGTGACAGTCAAACCAAACGCGTTTTCCGACCATTTTTGGTTGGAAAGCATCCGTGTTGTCTTGGCAATAAGGACATGATAGCCTCCCATGCGTGGTCCATCCAGATAATATACCATATGCTGGAAAATCACTTATTGTCCACATAAGTACTGCTCGCATCTGAAAATTCTCTTTCCATGAAACATCGTATGTATGAACACCGTGCTCCCATAATAATTGCAGCTCATATATCAATGGCTGAAGAAACACATCCAGTGATCTCTTAGGATGATCTGGCCGGGGCGAGAATTGAGAGGAACAAAACTCCCGTCGCATACACAAATGTGGTGGTAAGTTGTAAGGTGTCAAGATTACCGCCACAATGAATATTGTCTTCCATGCTTTCCAAATGGGCTGAAACCATCGTGCATAATGCAAGATACACATTTCTTACCTCGGATGCAAATTCTGGATATGTTGATTGAAAATGCTTCCGCCTCTGCATCGGAAGGATGTGTTATCTCACCATTTGTTAAGTGCTCGCATGCCATCTCATTGGTTACGCTGTTGGATTCGGTGATATAACCTCTTTAATCTTTCAGTCAGCGGCAAATACCATTCGTTTGTATGGCAGGAACTCTTCCACTGTATCGATAGCGAGGTTTCGGCAATTTACAATTCTCCTGTTCTCATCGCTCTCCAGTAAATCATGCGGTTATCGATGCATACATCTATCACCTGATATGGTAAGCCAAGACCAGCGACCAATTTTTGTACCTCATAATATGAGCTAGGTGCGAATTATCTTCGGTAGAACATCTCTAACAAAATCTGCAATCGCATCCACACATTCTTCACCAAATTATAGTCAGTCTTTAGCGTCATCAATGACTTGGGATAAAGGTGAATGCCCATCTTTACATCCTTGATACAATGGCTGCTTAGCTGCATCTAACATTTCAAAAATCTTCTGCGCTTAGATTGGGTTGTTCTTGTCTATCTCCTTCCTCTTCACATGGGAAATTTTCTAAATTGGGTTGTTCTTGTCTATCTCCTTCCTCTTCACCCGGCGGTAAATTTTCTCCATATGCATCATATACCATCTGAACAGTCCCTACCCCAAAATCTACATTTGTGGTAGGTTCATCTAACTATCGGTTTGAGGTTCGCTACTACTACCATACTCAAATCTTTCTCCATGAAGATACCAAATCTTATAACCGTGTAAATCCTTTCAAATATAAATGACTCCATACTTCCATTTTTGACACAAATATTATCCTTACAAGTAGAACATGGACATAATAAATACTTACTTGTTCTTGCTTCCGGTTGACTTTGAACCACCCCATGAATTCTTGAATACCACGTCGTATTCCTCCGTAAGTAAATTTGTATTTGGATCCATATGAGGTTGATCTAACCAAGAGCGGAAATTATAAGGAGTACCCATAATTTATATTGTTTTTGTGATTTGAATGAATGAAGGAGAGTCGTATTTATAATGAATCTGGAAAACTTCCGACGGAAAATGGGTATTCCGTCGGGAATCATAACGGTTAAATTAGCATTACAAAACCCGATGGTGTTATTGCGTCGGTAATTTAAGCGGATACTATGGCTACATAATTAAATTGGTATTTCGTTCGGAAGTGCAGCGGCTGAAAATTAAATCGGTATTCCATCGGAAATGAAGCGGCTGTTCAATCCGTCGGTATTCGTTGAAATATACCGGCGAATTCTGACGAATTCCAAAATTGTCGGTGCTGCGTCGGTATTTAGATCGGTATGTGTCAATTTTTGCAGCGGTCATATTTTTGTCGGTTTTTGTCGGTTTTCTGTCGGATCGTATGACCAAATACCGACGAAAGTATTCTGTCAGTATTTTCCCGCAGTTCGGCGAATTTGCGAAATAGATTTCCGACAAGTTTTTAGGTGAATTCCGTTGGAAAATCTGACCGATTTTTGATCGGTTTTCGTCGGTATTGTCCGTGTTTTCTTGTAGTGATTTAGCTGGAAGGTGTTACTACGAGGCTCACCGTTTGACCAAAGCATTGTTGGATCAGAGCCGTTGGTTATTGAGTCAGTACACAGTAGTTAGAGATTAACTCGGTGATATTGCCTCCGCATCCTCCTCCTTCTATGGCGGGTAAGAGACTCGGCTCTTTGGGGTGAATCTGAATGTGGTAATAATGACAATAATCAGCAAGAAGAGTCTTGGGTGTTGCCGCGTGCGAAATGGGTGCTTCTTCTTCAGCTCTGCGACTCAATTTATCTAGTGATCATGATGATGAGAATGATGATGGTGATGGTGATGCTGATGATCAGTTTGCTAAAAGGAAGTCTTTGTAAACAAGAGAAAATGGTAAAGAGTTCTTATCTTATTCATCATCACAATCGTGACTTATATATACATACACGTAAAGTGATATCCCCAAATGTACAACAGAATCTAGCGATATCTACTCTCACTTATCTTCACAACCGAACTCATCTTTATCTCCACTTGGGTCTAGAGCCATCTAGACTCTCCTTACTCCTCAAGTTGGAGAGTGCAAATCACACACTCCAAACTTGGATAACAAGTAACAAAATGATGAAGTCCCAAAGCTTTTGTCAAGATGTCTGCAAGTTGTTCGTTGGTCCGGACATAAACCGTAGTAATGAGCTTTGCTTTGACTGCATCCCTCACGCTGTGACAATCTTTCTCTATATGTTTCGTTCGCTCATGAAAGACTGGATTCGCAGAAATATAGATAGCCGCTTTACTATCGCAATACAACTCCATTGGCACTTCATGCTTAACTCCAAGGTCCTCCAAGGGTCTCTTCAACCATTTCAACTCCTTCAAAGCATCCGACATTGCGCGATACTCTGCCTCAGCCGAAGAGTGTGACACCGTGTCTTGCTTCTTGGTTTTCCACGCCACTGGCGAGTTCCCAAGTAACACCATATAAGCCGACAACGATCTTCTCGTACGTGGACACGAGTTATAGTCAGAGTCACAGTAAGCTCGTATCTTCATATCACTATCCGACCGTAGCATAACACCTTGACCTTGACTCCCCTTCAAGTACCTTAGAACTCTCATCACCGCACTCCAGTGAGCTTCGCGTGGTTCATGCATCACCTGAGATAACACATGAACTGCATATGACAAGTCTGGCCTCGTTATAGTTAAGTACACCAGACGACCTACTACTCTTCAAAACTTTATAGGATCAACACACAGAGGACTATCATCGGCCAGCAATTGATGATTTATCTCCATTGGCATACTCGCCGGTTTACAACCAAGCAACCCAACCTCATTGACTATATCAAGCGCATACTTACGCTGCGATAAGAACATTCCCTGAGGTCCTCTTGCAATCTCTATTCCAAGGAAATACTTTGCTTTGCCCAGATCTTTCATGTGAAAACAATCACTCAAATACTTCTTGAATCTCATCATCATATCAAGATCATTACCATACAATCAAGTCATCTACATATATGAGAACCCTCACACTCTTATCTCCCTTGATGTATGTGAATAGCGAGTAATCCTCATAAGACTGCACAAAGCCAAACCCTGTAAGAGCTTTTGTCAACTTCTCAAACCAGCACCTAGGCGCTTGTTTCAAACCATACAAAGATTTTCTCAGCCTGCACACCTTGTTTGGATCGTCTGAATGAAACCCTGGAGGTAGCCTCATGAAAACTTCTTCTAAATCTCCATGTTAGAAAGCATTATGAGCGTCCATCGATGCACTTCGGTTCTTAGCGCAGCAACCTCGAGAAGTGTTCGAACAGTGTCCATCTTGGCCACTGGTGCGAACGTTTCCTCATAATCTTCTCCCTCTACTTGATGATTTCCACAATAACAAGTCAAGCTTTGTACCTCTCTATCGTCCCATCAGCATTATACTTAATTGTAAAGACCCATTTGCTACCAATAGCTTTCTTTCCTTCTGGTAAATCAACCAAATCTACCAATACCCATGTCCTACTCAGCTCGAGAGCATCCACTTCTACCCTCACTGCCTTTCGCCATTTCTTATCTTTAAAAGCTTCTTTGTAGCTCTTTGGTATCAACCCGGCGCTCACAGCCACAAGGAAAGCCTGATGAGCATCTGAGAACGCAGCATCAGTCACATAATCAGTAATAGGCTAATGTGTTTTACCAGGAACCGAGGTCGACGACTCCATTGGAGTGGTGGTGCGAGAGATGGTGCTATGTTTATCAGGCAAGTTTTGTGCGTTGTAGAGCACATAGCCACGCAACCTTACAGACTGCGTTGGTTGTCGTTGTCCTCTCCCCAGCACTTCCTCTGCTACAGGTTGTTCTGTCGTTACCTCCATGTTAGCGCTCGTCTTGTTATTATCTTCCTCTACTACTGAATCACGCTCTGCCACTGGAACCACTTCATTATCAACACTCCCCCTGTCTACTACACGTTCTGACTGAGAGTTGTCGTCGTATGTCCCAAACTCCATCGCAACTGGTACGTTGTATCTACTTCTTTTTCTTCATACGGAAACACAACCTCATCAAACACCACGTCCCTAGAGACAAAGAACTCATTTTCTCCATATCATAGAGCTTCCATCCTTTCTTTCCAAATGGATACCCAACAAAGATGAACTTTCTACTCCGTACACCGAACTTGTCTTTATCTCTCCTTGCTCTGTGCGCAAAACTAAGACAACCAAACATCTTAATATTGTCATACGTTGGTCTCTTGCCATACAAGTACTCATACAGTGACTTTCCTTAAAGAACCTTCGATGGGGTCCTGTTTATAAGATGAGCAGTAGCCAGTACGCTTTCTCCCCAAAAACTAACTGGCAGACTCGCTTGAAACAAAAGTGATCTCGCAATGTTCAAGATATGGCGGTGCTTCCTCTCCACCCTGCCATTTTGTTGTGGTGAGTTCACACACGATGTTTGATGAAGAATCTCCTGCTCAGCAAAGTACCTTGACAAGCACATAAACTCTGTCCCATTGTCACTTGTAACCGTCTTGACCTTCCTTCCAAACTGCCGAGATGCCAAAGAGATGAAGTTTGGGAGGACTATTTTCACTTCACTCTTCTCAAGTAGAAGATGTATCCACACAGCCCTTGAATAGTCATCTACAATTGTGAGAAAATAAACTGCCCCACAAGACGACGGTACACGATATGGACCCCAAAGATCAGTGTGTATTAAATCAAATGAACCCAAACTTTTATTAGAACTTTCTGAAAACAACTCTCTTGTCTGTTTAGACTGAAAACAAATATCGCATCCACCAAACTTGTTTGGGACGTTTTTAACACCAGAAATAAACGGTAAATAACTCAAAACACCAAATGCAAGATGCCCCAGCCGACGATGCCACAAAGTCTGATCTTCCGACGCCTTGACTCGATGACCTCTCGTTACTGTCACATCTCGATAAACATAGACACCATCCTTCACCTCACCTGCTCCAATCAGAGTCCTCGTAAAACGGTCCTGCAATACACAAAGAGTATCAGTAAACATTGCGAGACAACCGGTCTGCCTAAGCAGTTTCGCAACTGATAACAATGTACAGTTCAAATTTTGAACATAAAGAACGTTTAACAACGTAAGCTTCTCATACAACTTCAAGCTACCACTCTTAGTTGCCATAACACAACTACCATCCACAAAGCTCACAGGACAAGGTATCATACTCCTAACTCCAGTAAGTAACGTAATATCCCCTGTCATGTGATGATATGCGCCAGTATCGATAATAACTTCACCCGTTTGTACCGTACCATTCAACCTGTCTGGTATTGGGGCGGCTTTTGATGCTCAAAGTGAGGTTAGCAACGCCATTGCTCGCACTCAGCTGTGGAATCGCAGAGTTCTGATTGTTTGTTGTCGCTCCAGTAGATGATGTCACAACTTGCATTGCATTAGCTTTGAAGTTGTTAGGTCTTCCTCGTCCTCGGCCTCGGCCACCTCTTCCACCAGATTGATTACGTTCATTAAACCATTCCGGGAATCCAATGAGCTGCCAACACTCCTTCTTCTCATGACCGGATCTCCCACAATGATCACACACAATGGAGCTCCGTCCTCGAGCCACAGCAGCCATAACACCTCCGGTCAATGATTCAGCTCCTCCTACCTTCGCGCTGAAACCAACTGGTGCTTCTTTAGGCTCAAGACGCGATGCCCCAATCCTTTTTTCCTCACGCACAACTCGTTGATACACAGAGTTAAGGTCAGGCAACGTCTCCATCCCAATTAGAGTTATACACACATTGCCATACCTTGCCTCATCCAATCCCATAAGGAATTGGTGTACCTTCTCCTCTTCATATTCCTTGGCATACACTTCAGAAGCATCACAAGTACATGCTGGAAAAGGTTTACAAGTCAACAGTTCTTCCCACTTTTGAGATAACCTCCCAAAATACTCCATCACACTAGAACCATCTTGCTTACACGAAGCCAACTCAGCTTTGAGTTGATGAACACGAACCGCACTTCCCACCGAGAAGCGCTTCTTGAGATCATACCACATCTTGGACACATCTGGAGTGAATGGTACAGTCGATCGAATGGTGGGAGAGATCGACACTCTTATCCACCCTACAATCATCGAATTAGCCGTTCTCCACATCTCCATCTCCACCGGATTCTCCTTCTCATCAGGGATCTTCAAACTTTCGCTTGGCTCTGAATGCGTTCTCCAACTCGGAGGACCAATCCGCATAATTCTCTCCCGTCAAAGTCACAGGAGAGATACACATTCCTGGATTGTCAGCAGGAGCAAGATAATACGGTGACATCTGCCCCTCTCCAGACTTGGATGAACTCACAATCGCTGATTTCTCCGAACTCATGTTTCCCTCTCATTAAAACAAATCTTGATCTAGCCCTTATGGCTTGTTCTTTCTCTAGACTTTAATCCATGAAGAGTCTCATCATCCTCTTCTTTTTAATATCTCTTTATTTTATTTCATTAGTTGATCTTCCAAAAGGAATTAGATCCCAGCTAGTGAATGGGAAGAAAATACGATCTTCATTGTTTGTTTGTTTTTTGGTTATAAGTTTTGTTTTCTACATGTTTCTTGATGTTCATCACTAGGGTTTTGTCGCCACGTTGAAATCGCATCTTTTTCATTTCGTATATAAATATATGTGATTGTCATAAAATAACATGTTCACATGTCTTAAACTGTCTCTAACTATCCCCATACTATCATTATGAATCTTTGTTTAGTCATCGTCTTCATAAATCCTACACTAGCCTTAATTACTACATCACCTTTTTCTTTTTATAAGATTTTAGTATAGGTTGAGTTTGCAACTGATGCGTAGAAAAAAGCTTATAAATTTCATGATTTGTACTCTCTATGCCTATCTCCCTAGCTACACTGACAAAGTGTTTCATGGTACATTCTAATGGGCCGCAGGTCCAAAGAAGCCTCTCTTTTTCTCTCTCTAATGGTCCTATTTTATTTGTTTGGTTACTCTTGTAATTTTTGTTCGGTTAAAGAGATTTTGCACGTTATGGGCAGAGAAAATAAATAGAAGCTACCTATGGAAAAAGGTATAATAATTCAATTTATAATACATATATAGAACAAAGGTATGGCATGTTTCCGCATTGTTTGACTTTTTATGATCACATAGTCATTTAAGTTCTCAGCCATTTTTTACTTATTCTAGATTATTGTTTTGTTGTTAACCGTTGGTTGATAATATCTTTGTTTGGTGTGGATTGTAAGTTGAAGTGATTTTTACCAAATCAGGTATGTCTGTAGATCTCATAAACTCATAAGTTCTTTTAGGAGGCTAGATCACCAAATCATTTATCAATTACTATATATATACATTTATACATATGCCTCTGAATAAATGCATACGTAGTTTACACATGTATAATTGTATAAATAGTTTGATGAGTAATAGTTTGATGAGTAATAGTTTATGTGGCATTTTTGCATGCAGTCCTTAGAGAATATGATTTCCGTCCTAAGATTCTCAATAAATTATAGCAATATTCATTCGTTGAATATACATGCTTATAGTTTCTATACAACTACGTACTAGTTTCTTGACTACATAACTTTGTACATGAATTAATTATCGTAAGAAAATGATCATTTACACTTAACATGGTAGCTTAAAGTTCTGAGATCATGCTTCGTGTACTTTTCTATACATTTTGTGGGCATGCCTGCTACTATATGTATGCCTAGATATACATCTAGGTACAAATCCATGTATGCGCACGCACATTAAGGTAAAATTTTTTTTTTTTATATAGTCTGTATATATATACACTACAAGAAAACAGGGGGATTCTGATGGCCGAAATCGTCGGAAATTCGTCGGAATAAACCGATTCCGACGAATTTCCGACGAACCCGTCCGTCGGTATCGTTCGTCGAAAAAATTGCCGGAATTTCGCCGAACTTCCGACGACTTTCGACGAATACCGAAACGCCATTCGGCGAACTTCCGGCGATATTACGATGCGGATACAAGACCGAGTTCATCGGAAAACTACGCACGGCGGAGAACGTTCGTCCGGACAATTCGGTAGAGTGTTCCTCGGTGTATTCCGACGAACTTTGGGCCGAATTTACCGACGGACGGCGACGATCGTCGAATATAACCAACGGGTTTGTCGGTAAATTCCGACGGATATATGTCCGTCGGTATATTCCGGCGACCATTGTCCGTCGGTATTCTGTAGCATTTCGGCGAACCCTTAGAATTTGAGGGTTTTGTGAGAATGTGTCGGCAAATACCGTGGAATCTTGACGAACCCCTCAAATTCGGGAATCATCGATTATTCCGTCGGTATTTACCGGCATTTCGACAAAACCCTCAAATTCTAGGGTTATTAGAATCGTCGATAATGTCCCAGAGTTTGGGTTTCTTTAAGTATGTTTTTTTTTACACTTGTATTAAATATCATATATAACATCGGACAAAAATCTACCCATTGTATTCTCACGTTTTAAAACTTTGAACATGACATCATATAATCATTCAATCAAAACCGTTGAACAACATCATACACTTTTAAGTTGGCTTGTGCCAGTTCTCGAAGTTGTAACACTCAAATAAATTTATAACATTTTTGAGAATGTTTTATGATTATATAACATAATATATCGGTTTTAGAAAGTTAAGTATAACAAATATAAATAATTTGACACCCTGTCTGAACTAAAGCCGTAATCCGTCGGTATCTCGTCGAATATTCCGACAAATAACCGGCGGAATTAATACTACGACGAAGAACATCACGGAAATGGTGCGTCGGTATTTAGAAAAATCACCAGGTGAAGCTGTACCGTGCAAAATTTCAGCGGACAATATTAAAAACCGGAGTTCCGGCGGGTATATTAAATCTGGCGGAAAAACCGTCATTAATCCATCAGTTTGTTAAATGAATACATAAGAAAATCTCTTCTTTTTCCTCATTTCTTCCCCTTTTTCTCTCTCTCGCCCAACCTCCTCCTCCCTGTGATTCCCTCCTCCTCCCTCGCTATTTCGGCTAAATCCCCAATTGACCTCCTCTTTCACCCAGTCATGTAAGATTTTCAATTCCTTTAACTTTGCTGGGATTTTAAAGGTTACAATGTTAGTTTAGGGTTTATGTGATTTTGAGATTGATTAGGGATTTGGAAGTTAGATTAGGGCGGGATTGAACATTTACAGCTCAATATTTGTGGGGTTAACACATTGATTTAGAAAAATTCAAAATACGAAAATACTGTTTTAATACATTGTTGCATCATTCTCTAACATATGGTGTATGTCATAGAGGTTTGGAACTTTTGTTGTCTCCGTTTCTCTAGAAAATAGCGATTTTATAGTGGTTAGTCCACAAATTTAGGGAGTATTATGAAGTTTTACTAAATTAATTGACAAAAATTAAAAGCGTTGCTGCGTGTACCATGAAAGAGATTAATATACATTAATCTGAATGTAGAATGTTTTGAAATTTTAAAACAATACTAAAGATCATAGGCTTAAGTATATAGAACATTTACGGAAAAACTTCAATATTTTTGTAGGAGTTAACACAAATATTTTGAAAACTTCAAAAATATGAAAATATTGTTTTAAAGCATATTTGCATCTTTCAATAACATATGATGAATGTAAAAGAGGTTTGGAACTTTTGTTGTCTTAGTTTCTCTATAAAATACGATTTTATAGTGGTTAGTCCACCAATTTAGGGAGTATTATAAAGTTTACTAAATTAAAGAGAAAAATTAAAACTATGCCCATGTACAATGAAAGAGTTTATTATACATTAATACAAATGTAGAATGTGTTAAAATGTTTTAAAACAACACTAAAGATCATAGGCTTCAGTATATGAAACATTTACGAAAAACTCAATATTTTGTAGGGGTTAACACATAGATTTAGAGAAAAATTCAAAAATATGAAAATATTGTTTTAATGCATATTTGCATCATTCACTAACATATGATGAATGGGTTTGGAACTTTTGTTTTCTCCTTTTCTCTAGAAAATAACGATTTTATAGTGGTTAGTCCACAAATTTAGGGTATTACGAGGTTTAACTAAACTAATTAACAAAAACTCAAACAATGCCCATGTACCTTGAAAGAGAGTTAAATATACATTAATACAAATGTATAATGTTTTTAGAAATTTTAAAACAACACTAAAGGTCATAGGCGTTATATAGAACATTCTAGGAAAACTCAATATTTTAAGTAGGGGTTAACACATAGATTTAGAAAAAATCAAAATATGAAAATACTGTTTTAAGGCATAGTTGCATCCTTCACTAACATATGATGAATGCCAAAGAGATTTGGAACTTTTGTTGTTCCGTTTCTCTGAAAATAGCGATTTTATAGTGGTTAGTCCACAAATTTAGGGAGTCTTATGAAGTTTTACTAAATTAATTGACAAAAATTCAAATGATGCCCATGTACCATGAAGAGAGTTAAATATACATTAATAAAAATTTAGAATGTTTTAGAAATTTTAAAACAACACTAAATATCATAGGCTGTAGTATATAGAACATTCTGGGAAAACTCAATATTTTAAGTAGGAGTTAACACATATATTTTGAGAAAAATGAAAAAATATGAAAATATTGTTTTAATGCATAGTTGCATCTTTCACTAACATATGATGAATGTCAAAGGTTTGAAACTTTTGTTGTCTTAGTTTCTCTATAAAATAGCGATTTTAAAGTGGTTAGTCCACCAATTTAGGGAGTATTATAAAGTTTTACTAAATTAAAGACAAAAATTAAAACTATGCTCATGTACAATGAAGAGAGTTAAATATACATTAATACAAATGTAGAATGTTTTAGAAATTTTAAAACAACACTAAAGATCATAGGCTTCGATTATATAGAACATTTCTGGGAAAACTCAATATTTTAGTAGGGGTTAACACATTGATTTGAGAAAAATTAAAAATATGAAAATACTGTTTTAATGCATAGTTGCATCCTTCACTAACATATGATGAATGTCAAAGAGGTTTGAAATTTTTTATTGTCTCCGTTTCTCAGAAATATCGGTTTTATAGAGGTTTGTCTACAAATTTAGGGAGTATTATGAATTTTACTAAATTAATTGACAAAAATAAAAGCGATGCGCGTGTAGAATGTTAATACAAATGTAGAATGTGTTTAAGATTTTTAATTAATACAAATGTAGAATGTGTTTAAGATTTTAAAACAACACTAAGATCATAGGCTTGATTATATAGAACATTTAGGAAAAACTCAATATTTTGTTGAGGGGTTAACACATAGATTTAGAGAAAATTCAAAATATGAAAATACTGTTTAATGCATAGTTGCATAAACATATGATGAATGTCAAAGGGTTTGGAACTTTTGTTGCCTCTGTTTCTCTAGAAAATAAGCGATTTTACGAGTGGTTAGTCCACAATTTATGGAGTATTATAAAGTCTTACTAAATTAAAGACAAAAGTTTAAAACTAAGCCTATGCACAATGAAAGAGAGGTTTATTATACATTAATACAAATGTAGAATGTGCTTAAATTCTTAAAACAACACTAAAGGTCATAGGCTTGATTATATAAAACATTCTGAAAAATTCAATATTTTCATAGGGGTTAACACATAGATTTTGAAAAAATTCAAAAATATGAAAATACTGTTTTAATGCATAGTTGCATCCTTCACTAACATATTATGAATGTAAAGAGGTTTGGAACTTTTGTTGTTTCCGTTTCTCTAGAAAACATCGATTTTATAGTGGTTAGTCCACAAATTTAGGAAGTACTATGAAGTTTTACTAAATTAATTGACAAAAACCTCAAATGATGCCCATGTACCATGAAAGAGAGTTAAATATACATTAATACAAATGTAGAATGTTTTAGAAATTTTAAAACAACACTAAATATCATAGGCTGTAGTATATAGAACATTTCTGGGAAAACTCAATATTTTAGTAGGAGTTAACACATATATTTTGAGAAAAATGAAAAAATATGAAAAATATTGTTTTAATGCATAGTTGCATCATTCACTAACATATGATGAATGTCAAAGAGGTTTGAAACTTTTGTTGTCTTCGTTTCTCATAAAATAGCGATTTTATAGTGGTTAGTCCACCAATTTAGGGAGTATTATAAAGTTTTACTAAATTAATTGACAAAAATTAAAACTATGCTCATGTACATGAATGAAGAGTTTATTATAAATTAATACAAATGTAGAATGTGTTTAAATTTTTAAAACAAGCTAATGATCATAGGCTCAGTATATAGAACATTCTAGGAAACCAATATTTTAGGGGTTAACACATTGATTTTGAGAAAAATTCAAAAATATGAAAATACTGTTTTAATGCATAGTTGCATCCTTCACTAACATATGATGAATGTCAAAGAGGTTTGGAACTTTTGTTGTCTCCGTTTCTCTAGAATATTGCGATTTTATAGTGGTTAGTCCACAAATTTGGGAGTATTATGAAGTTTTACTAAATTAATTGACAAAAAATAAAAGCGATGCGTGTAAAATGTTAATACAAATGTAGAATGTGTTTAAGATTTTTAATTAATACAAATGTAGAATGTGTTTAAGATTTTAAAACAACACTAAAGATCATAAACGATTATATAGAACATTCTGGGAAAACTAAATATTTTCGTGGGGTTAACACATAGATTTAGAAAAAATTCAAAATATGAAAATACTGTTTAAATGCATTGTTGCATCCTTCACTAACATATGATGAATGTCATGAGGTTTGGAACTTTTGTTGTTTCCGTTTCTCTAGAAAATAGTGATTTTATAGTGGTTAGTCCACCAATTTAGGGAGTATTATAAAGTCTTACTAAATTAAAAGACAAAAAATTAAAACTATGCCTCATTACAATGAAGAGAGTTTATATACTTTTATACAAATGTAGAATGTGTTTAAAATTTTAAAACAACACTAAAGATCATAGGCTTGTATATAGAACATTTACGAAAAACTCAATATTTTTGTAGGGTAACACATAGATTTAGAGAAAAATTCAAAATATGAAATATTGTTTTAATGCATATTTGCATCCTTCACTAACATATGATGAATGTAAAGAGGTTTGGAACGTTTGTTGTTTCGTTTCTCTAGAAAATAACGATTTTATAGTGGTTAGTCCACAAATTTAGGGAATACTATGAAGTTTTACTAAATTAATTGACAAAAATCAAAGCGATGCCCTTGTACCATGAAAGAGTTATATATACATTAATACAAATGTAGAATGTTTTATAAATTTTAAAACAACACTAAAGATCATAGGCCAGTTATATAGAACATTTCTAGGAAAACTCAATATTTTAAGTAGGGTTAACAGATAGATTTAGAAAAATTCAAAAATATGAAAATACTGTTTAAATGCATAGTTGCATCCTTCACTAACATATGAGGAATGTCAAAGAGGTTTGGAACTTTTGTTGTCTCCGTTTCTCTAGAAACTAGCAATTTTATAGTGGTTAGTCCACCAATTTAGGGGTTATTATAAAGTTTTACTAAATTAAAAGAAAAAAATTAAAAGCGATGCCCATTTACAATAAAGAGTGTTTATTATACATTAATACAATTATAGAATGTGTTTAAAAATTTTAAAACAACACTAAAGATCATAGGCTTCAGTATATAAAACATTTGGGAAAATTTAATATTTTAGTAGGGGGTTAACAAATAGATTTTGAAAAAAATTCAAAATATGAAAATCTGTTTTAATACATAGGTGGATCATTCACTAACATATGATGAATGTCAAGAGGTTTGGAAACTTTTGTTGTTTCGTTTCTCTAGAAAATAGCGATTTTATAGTGGTTAGTCCACCAATTTAGTTAGTATTATGAAGTGTTACTAAATTAATTGACAAAATTAATGGACAAGCCACTATGAAACCTCTTTTTAGAAGCATTAATAAAAAGATTCAAGCTTCTTTGACATTCATCATATGACACTAAGAGATCAACTTATGTATATATAATCATTGTTTTATATTCATTTTCATCATGTGTTAATCGCGATATATTAGATGAAAATGTTTATCTGAATAATGATCTTTGGTGTTTAAAATTTAAAACATTCATATTTGCTATTAATGTATATTAAACTTCTGGTTCATTTACATGGGCATTGTTTTTTGATTACTACGTAGTTTAATTTGGTAAACTCCATAATACTCCATTGAACAATGATTACAACCATATAATGTATTTTCTGAAAGCTTTAAAAGTTCCAAACCTCTTTGGCGTTAATATTTTGGTGAAGGATGCAACTATCGACAAAAGCTTATATTTTTCATATTGAATTTTTCAAAAATACATTGTTGGCTTTTTAGCGAAAATAAATTTTGGTAAATATTCTACACAAAACCTATGATCTTTAGTGTTGATAAAATATCAAACACATTCTAGAATTTGTGTTTATGTATATTAAACTCTCTTTCACAAAATTTCTTTTGTAGTTTTGTCGATAAATTAATTGGTAAAGCTTTCATAATTCTCTCTAAATTGGTGGATAACCTTATAAAATAACTTTATTTTATAAGCGTACAACAAAAGTTCAAACCTCTTGTTATTCATCATATGTTATGAAAGATTATGCATTAAAAATATTTTTCATATTTTAATTTTCTCAAAATAAATATGTGTTAACCCTAGAAAATATTAGTTTTCGACAAATATTCTGAATTCCTGATACTTGTTGTTTAAAATCTAACACATTCAGCATTTCTTATTAATGTATATTAAGCTCTTTTCCATGAACATGGCGTCGTTTCATTTTTTGTGGTGAATACAGTAACGCTCATAATGTTTGGCCAATTTTACACTATAAAATGCTATTTTAGAAGCAGAGAGACAAAAGTTTCAAACTCTCTGATTTCATCATATGTTAGTGAATGATACAACAATGCATTAAAACGTATATTTCATATTAACTGATTTTTAGAATCTGTGTTAACCCTATATAGGTAGTGAAAATGTTAGGCAAATTAACTTTTGTTGTTTTAAAATTTCTCAACTTACATTCTGCATGTTATAATAAACTCTCTTTCATTTGTACATGAGCATGGTTTTATTTCAACTTTGTTTGGTAGGCTTTTATAATACTCACAGAAATTAGTGGACAAATATAAAATATTACATTCAGAAAGCGGTGCAACAAAGTTCCAAACATAACGACATCATCATATGTTAGTGAATATTACAACCATGCATTAAACGATATTTTCATATTTTTGAATTTTCAAATCACGTGTTAACGTGCGAAATATGATTTTAATGTTACATATGTAAAGCCTATGATATATTCAGTGTTGTTTAAAATAAAAATTCTAAATTTGTGAAATGTATAATAAACTTTCTCTTTCATGATACATGGAGATTTAATTTTTGTCAGTGAATTTAGTAAACTTCATAATACTCACAAATTAAATGATGAATGTATAAAATCGTTATTTTCTGAAGCGAAGAACAAAAGTTCAAACTATAACATTGAAATATGTTAGTGAAGATATTCTTTGGCATGTAATATTAATTTTTCATATTTTGATTTTTTCTCAAAATATGTGTATTTATGCAATATTGAGTTTTCATAAATATTCTATATACTGAGCTATGATCTTTAGTGTTGTTTAAAATTTCTAAAACATTTGTTTGCATATTCATCTTGTATTTATTTCTCTTTCATGTTACATGAGCATCGTTTGAATTTTTGTCGATTAATTTAGTAAAACTAGTATTACTCCTAAATTTTTGGACAAACCACTATAAAATCCTTGTTTTCACAGAAGCGAACAAAAGTTCAAACTCTGACATTATATATATTAGTGAAAATTCAACTATGCATTAAACAATATTTTCACATTTGAATTTTCTCAATATATGTGTTAACCACGAAAATGAGGATTTCGGTAAATAATTACCATATCTTGAAAGCCTACTGATCTTAGAATGTTGTTTTTTAAAATTTATAAAACATTCTAGAATTTGTGTGTGTATGAAACTCTCTTTCATTGAACATGGGCCGTTTATTTTTTGTCAGTTAATTTAGTAACACTTCATGTCTTGGCTAAATTGGTGAACTAACCAACATATAAAGTATCTATTTTCTACAGAGAAACTGTAATTTAAAATTTCAAAGCCTCTTTGACAGTGAATAGACATTAAAACAGTATTTTCTATTTTAGAATTTTTTGAAATCTGTAAAAATCTGAAAATATTGAATTTATATTGAAATGTTGATATACTGAAACCTATGATCTTTAGTGTTGTTTTAAATAATTTTAAAACATTCTAAACTTTATTAGGGTATAATAAACTCTCTTTCATTGTACATGAGCATAGTTTTAATTTTTGTCTTTAATAGTAAAACATAATAATCTAAATTGATGAGACTAACTCATAAAATCATTTTTCTGAAGCGGAAAAAAACTTCCAAACCTATTTGACATTCATCAATTAGAATATGCATTCATTATTATTTTCATATTTTTGATTTTTAAATATATGTGTTAACCCTACGAAAATATTTAGTTTTATAGGTAAAAATCTTTGACTATTACTGAAACCTATGAATCTTTTAATGTTGTTTTTAAATTCTAAAACATTACATTATAATAATGTAAAATGTTTTAGAAATTTTAAAACAACACTAAAGATCATAGGCTTGATATATGAGTACATTTCTAAAATATATTTTGAGGGGTTAACAATATATTTAGAAAAATCAAAAATATGAAAATACTGTTTTAATGCATAGTTGCATCCTTCTAACATATGATGAATGTCAAAGAGGTTTGGAAGTTTTTTTTCGTTTCTCTAGAAAGCATGATTTTTATAGTGGTTAGTACCAATTTAGGGATTATTATAAAAGTTTTACTAAATTAAAGACAAAAAATTAAAACTATGCCCATGTACAATGAAAGAGAGTTTATTATACTTTAATAAAAGTTTAGAATGTTTTAAAATTATTTAAAACAACACTAAAATCATAGTTTCAGTATATAAAACATTTACGAAAAATTCAATATTTTTGTATTAGGGGTTGTAGATTTTGAAAAAAATTCAAAATAAAGAAAATACTGTTTTAATGCCTATTTGCATCATTCACTAACATATGATGAATGTCAAGAGGTTTGAAATTTTAAATTACAGTTTTCTCTAGAAAATAGATATTTTATAGTGGTTAGTTCACCAATTTAGTTAGTATTATGAAGTGTTACTAAATTAATTGACAAAAAAACGATGCCCATGTTCAATGAAAGAGAGTTTAATATACATTAATACAAATTTAGAATGTTTTATAAATTTTAAAACAACATAAGATCATGACTTGATATATAGAACATTTCTGGAAAACTCAATATTTTAAGTGGGAGTTAACACATATATTTTGAGAAAAATTCAAAAATGAAAATATTATTTTAATGCATAGTTGAATCCTTCACTAACATATGATGAATGTCGAGGTTTGGAACTTTTGTTGTCTCCTTCTCTAGAAAACAAAGGATTTTATAGTGGTTTGTCCAAATTTAGGGAGTATCACAGTTTCTAAATTAATTGACAATTCTTGCGATGCTCATGTACCATGAAAGAGTTAAATATACATTAATACAAATGTAGAATGTTTTAGAAATTTAAAACAACACTAAAGATCATAGGCTTCATTATAGAATTTCTGGGAAAACTCAATATTTGGGAGTTAACACATATATTTTGAGAAAAAAATCAAAATATGAAAAAATTGTTTTCATGCATAGTTGCATCATTCACTAACATATGATGAATGTCAAAGAGGTTTGGAACTTTTGTCTTAGTTTCTCTAGAAAATACTTGATTTTATAGTGGTTAGTCCACAATTTAGAAATCTTATGAAGTTTACTAAATTAATTGACAAAAATTCAAAGCAGTACCCATGTACCATGAAAGAGTTTATTATACATTAATACAAATTTAGAATCTTTTAGAAATTTTAAAACAACACTATCATAGGCTTTAGTATATAGAACATTCTGGGAAAACTCAATATTTTCATTATGGGTTATAGTAGATTTAGAGAAAAATTCAAAATATGAAAATACTGTTTTTAATGCATGGTTGTATCATTCACTAACATATGATGAATGTCAAAGAGGTTTGGAACTTTTGTTGTCTCCGTTTCTCTAGAAAATATGCGATTTTATAGTGGTTTGTCCACCAATTTAGGGGTATTATAAAGTTTTACTAAATTAAAAGAAAGAAAATAAAACTATGCCTATGTACAATGAAAGTTTATTATAAATTAATAAATGTAGAATGTGTTGAAATTTTAAAACAACAATAAAGATCATAGGCTTGGTTATAAAACATTCTGAAAAATTTATAGGGTTAACATAGATTTGAAAAAAAATCAATATGAAAATACTGTTTTAATGCATTGTTGCATCATTCACTAACATATGATGAATGTCAGAGGTTTGAAACTTTTTGTCTCGTTTCTCAGAAAATAAGCGATTTTATAGTGGTTGGTCCACAAATTTAGTGAGTATTATGAAGTGTTACTAAATTAATTGACAAAAATGAAGCAGCCCATGTTCAATGAAAAGAGTTTAATATACATTAATACAAATGTTGAATGTGTTAGATTTTTAAAACAACAGTAAAGATCATAGGCTTGATTATAGAACATTTCTGGGAAAACTCAATATTTACCGTGGGGTTAACACATTTATTTTGAAAAATTCAAAAATATGAAAATATTTTTAATGCATAGTTGCATCTTTCACTAACATATGATGAATGTCAAAGGGTTTGGAACTTTTGTTGTTTTCGTTTCTCACATAAAATAGCAATTTTATAGTGGTTAATTACCAATTTAGAGAATTATGAAGTTTTACTAAATTAATTGACAAAAATTAAAGCGATGCCCATATACAATGAAGAGTTTAATATACATAAATACAAATTTAGAATGTGTTTGATATTTTAAAACAACACTAAAGATCATAGGCTTTAGTGTATAGAATATTTACCAAAAAATTCAGTATTTTCGTAGGGGTTAGTTAACACATAGACTTTGAAAAAAAAAATCAAAAATATGAAAATACTGTTTTAATGCATAGTTGCATCCTTCACCAAAATATGATAAGCGTCAAAGAGGTTTGGAACTTTTGTTATCTCGTTTCTCTAGAAATAGCAATTTTATAGTGGTTAGACCACAAATTAATGGAGTATGGAGTTTACTAAATTAAGCGACAGAAAATCAAAACAATGCCCATGTACAATGAGCGAGTTTAATATACATTAATACAAATATAGAATGTATTTAGAAATTTTAAAACAACACTAAAGATCATTGGCTTCAGAATATAAAACATTTACGAAATACTCAATATATTAGCGAGGGATTAACACATAGATTTGAGAAAAATTCAAAATATGAAAACACTATTTTAATACATAGTTGCATCCTTCACTAACATATGATGAATGTCAAAGAAGTTTGGAACTTTTGTTGTTTCCGTTTCTAGAAAATAGAGGTTTTATAGTGGTTTGTCCACTAATTTTGTCAATTAATTTAGTAACACTTCATAATACTAACTAAATTGGTGGACTAACCACTATAAAATCGTTATTTTCTGAGAAGCGAAACAACAAAGTTCAAACCTAACATTCATCATATGTTAGTGAATATGTATTAAAACATTATTTCATATTTTTGAATTTTTAATCTATTTGTTAACCCCTCTGAAAATATTAGTGAAATGTTTTATATCTTGGCCTATGATCTTTAGTGTTGTTTAAAATACAAACACATTCTATAATTGTATTAATGTATAATAAACACTCTTTTGTATGAAATGGGCATCGTTCTTTTAATTTAGTAAAACCTAAATGGTGGACTAACCACTATAAAATGCTGATTTCTAGAAGCGGAAATTCCCTCATATGTTGTTGACTATCATTTAAGCTATTTATGCACAATTTAACAAATATCTGTTGGCCGCTTGCGAAAATATTGAGTTTTAGGTAAATGTTCTATATCTTGGCTTATGATCTTTAGTGTTGTTTAAAATTATAAAACATTCTGCATTTGTATGATAATATATAACTCTCTTTCGTGACACAGAGCATCGTTTGATTTTGTCAATTATTAGTAAAACTTCATACTCTAAATTTGTGGACTAACCTCTAAAATGTTATTTTCTGAAGCGAGCAACAGCGTTCAAACCTCACATTCATCATATGTTAGTGAAGGAATGCAAATAATGCAAAACAATATTTCATATTTTGAATTTTTCTCAAATCTATGTGTTGCCACAAAAATATTGAGTTTTTCGATAAATGTTCTATATCTTGAAGCCTATGATCTTTAGTGTTTTAAAATTTTAAACACATTCTACATTTGTATAAAAGTATAATAAACTCTCTTTCATTGTACGTGAAGCATAGTTTTAATTTTTGTCTTTAATTTAGTAAGACTTAATACTCCTAAATGGTGTATATAAAATCGTTATTTTCTGAAGCAGTAACAAAAGTTCAAACCTCTGACATTCATCATATGTTAGTGAAGATGCAACAATGTTAAACAATATTTTCATATTTTAATTTTTTCAAAATCTATGTAATGTTTACTACGAAAATATTTAGTTAGGTAAATGTTCTATATCTTGAAGTTTATGATCTTTAGTGTTGTTTTAAAATCTTAAACACATTCTACATTGTATAATTAAAATCTTAAACACATTCTACATTTGTATTAACATTTTACCGTGCATCGTTTTATTTTTGTCAATTAATTTAGTAAAACTTCATAATACTCACTAAATTTGTGGACTAACCACTATAAAATCATAATATTCTAGAAGCGGAGACAACAAAGTTCAAACCTCTTTGACATTCATCATATGTTAGTGAAGGATGCAACTATGCATTAAAACAGTATTTTCATATTTTGAATTTTCTCTAAATCAATGTGTTAACCCTACGAAAATATTGAGGTTCAGGTAAATGTTCTATATCTGAAGCCTATGATCATTAGCGTTGTTTTAAAAATCTTAAACACATTCTACATTTGTATTAATTTATAATAAACTCTCTTTCATTGTACATGAGCATAGTTTTAATTTTTTGTCTTTTAATTTAGTAAAACTTTATAATACTCCTTAAATTGGTGGACTAACCACTATAAAATCAGCTATTTTATAAGCGAAGACAACAAAGTTTCAAACCTCTTTGACATTCATCATATGTTAGTGAATGATGCAACTATGCATTAAAACAATATTTTCATATTTTTCATTTTTCTCAAAATATATGTGTTAACTCTACGAAAATATTGAGTTTTCCGTTAAATGTTCTATATACTCGACTATGATATTTAGTGTTGTTTTAAAATTTCTAAAACATTCTACATTTGTATTAATGTATATTTAACTCTCTTTCATGGTACATGGGCATCATTTGTTTTTGTCAATTAATTTAGTAAAACTTCATAGTACTTCTAAATTTATTGGACTAACCACTATAAAATCGATGTTTTCTAAAGCGGAAAAGTTCAAACCTCTTTGACATTCATAATATGTTAGTGAAGGATGCAACTATGCATTAAAACAGTATTTTCATATTTTTGTTTTTTTCAAAATCTATGTGTTAACCCCACATGAAAATATTGAATTTTTGGTAAATGTTTTATATCTTGAAGCCTATGACCTTTAGTGTTGTTTTTAAGAATTTAAGCACATTCTACATTTGTATTAATGTATATAAACCCTCTTTCATTGTCGTGGGCTTAGTTTTAAACTTTTGTCTTTTAATTTAGTAAGACTTTATAATACTCCATAAATTGGTGGACTAACCCTTGTAATCGCTATTTTCTAGAAAAGTTCCAAACCTCTTTGACATTCATCATATGTTGGTGGCGGATGCAACTATGCATTAAACAGTATTTTCATATTTTTGAATTTTCTCAAATCTATGTGTTAACCCTACGAAAATATTGAGTTTTCGGTAAATGTTCTATATCTTGAAGCCTATGATCTTTAGTGTTGTTTTAAAAATCTTAAACACATTCTACATTTGTATTAATTAAAATCTTAAACACATTCTACATTTGTATTAACATTCTACCGTGCATCGTTTTATTTTTTTGTCAATTAATTTAGTAAAATTCATAATACTCCACTTTGTAGACAAACCTCTATAAAACCGATATTTCTAAGAAGCGGAGACAATAAAATTTCAAACCTCTTTGACATTCATCATATGTTAGTGAAGGATGCAACTATGCATTAAAACAGTATTTTCATATTTTTTAATTTTTCTCTAAATCAATGTGTTAACCTACGAAAATATTGAGTTTTAGGTAAATGTTCTATATAAAGCCTATGATCTTTAGTGTTGTTTTAAAATTTCTAAAACATTCTACATTTGTATTAATGTATATTTAACTCTCTTTCATTGTACATGAGCATAGTTTTAATTTTTTGTCTTTTAATTTAGTAAAACTTTATAATACTCCACTAAATTGGTGGACTAACCACTTTAAAATCGCTATTTTTATAGAAGCGAAGACAACAAAAGTTTCAAACCTTTTGACATTCATCATATGTTAGTGAAAGATGCAACTATGCATTAAAACAATATTTTTCATATTTTTTCATTTTCTCAAAATATGTGTTAACTCTAGAAAATATTGAGTTTTCAGGTAAATGTTCTATATACTACAGCCTATGATATTTAGTGTTGTTTTAAAATTTCTAAAACATTCTAAATTTTTATTAATGTATATTTAACTCTCTTTCATGGTACATGGGCATCATTTGAATTTTTGTCAATTAATTTAGTAAAACTTCATAGTACTCCCAAAATTTGTGGACTAACCACTATAAAATCATTGTTTTCTAGAAGCGGAAACAACAAAGTTCTCTCTTTGGCATTCATCATATGTTAGTGAAGGATGCAACTATGCCTTAAAACAGTATTTTCATATTTTTGATTTTTTTTCTAAATCTATGTGTTAACCCTACGAAAATATTGAGTTTTCAGGTAAATGTTCTATATCTTGGAGCCTATGACCTTTAGTGTTGTTTTAAAATTTCTAAAACATTATACATTTGTATTAATGTATATTTAACTCTCTTTCAAGGTACATGGGCATTGTTTGAGTTTTTGTTAATTAGTTTAGTTAAACCTCGTAATACTCCTAAATTTGTGGACTAACCACTATAAAATCGTTATTTTCTAGAAAAGGAGAAAACAAAAGTTCCAAACCTCTTTTACATTCATCATATGTTAGTGAATGATGCAAATATGCATTAAAACAATATTTTCATATTTTTGAATTTTCTCTAAATCTATGTGTTAACCTACAAAAATATTTAAAGTAAGTAAATAGGGACAAGTAAGTAATCGACATTATAAAAAAATATATTAATAAAAAATTACCTTTTCAACCATCTCATTTATTTGCAATAGAGACAGGTTGGTTGAAGCTCCCGTGGTCGCCGTCATCGAGAGAGGTGAGATTGGGAAACTATTTCAGCTTCCACCAAATCAACTACACCTTTGATCACGGGTCCTGAATTTGACCCTTCGTCTTGTTATTATCTTCCTCTATACTGAATCACGCTCTGCCACTGGAACCACTTCATTATCAACACTCCCCTGTCTACACTGCGTTCTGAGAGTTGTCGTCGTATGTCCCAAACTCCATCGCCTGAGTGCGTTGTATCTACTTTTTTCTTCATGCGAAACACAACCTCATCAAACACCACGTAGAGACAAAGAACTCATTTTCTCCATATCATAGAGCTTCCATCCTTTCTTTCCAAATGGATACCCAACAAAGATGAACTTTCTACTCCGTTACACGAACTTGTCTTTATCTCTCCTTGCTCGTGCGCAAAACTAAGACAACCAAACATCTTAATATTGTCATACGTTGGTCTCTTGCCATACAAGTACTCATACAGTGACTTTCCTTAAAGAACCGATGGGGTCCTGTTTATAAGATGAGCGATAGCCAATGCGCTTTCTCCCCAAAACTAGCGGCGACTTCGCTTGAAACAAAAGTGATCTCGCAATGTTCAAGATATGGCGGTGCTTCCTCTCCACCTGCCATTTTGTTGTGGTGAGTTCACACGATGTTTGATGAAGAATCTCCTGCTCAGCAGTACCTTGACAAGCACATAAACTCTGTCCCATTGTCACTTTAACCGTCTTGACCTTCCTTCCAAACTGCGAGATGCCAAAGAGATGAAGTTTGTATTTCACTTCACTTCTTCTCAGTAGAAGATGTATCCACACAGCCCTTGAATAGTCATCTACAATTGTGAGAAAATAAACTGCCCCACAAGGCGGCGGTATGGACCCCAAAGATCAGTGTGTATTAAATCAAATGAACCCAAACTTTTATTAGAACTTTAAAACAACTCTCTTGTCTTTTAGACTGAAAACAAATATCGCATCCACCAAACTTGTTTGGGGCGTTTTTAACACCAGAAATAAGCGGTAAATAACTCAAAACACCAAATGCAAGATGCCCCAGCCGATGCCACAAAGTCTGATCTTCGGCGCCTTGACTTCGATGACCTCTCGTTACTTGTCACATCTCGATAAACATAGACACCATCCTTCACCTCACCTGCTCCAATCAGAGTCCTCGTAAAAGCGGTCCTGCAATACACAAAGAGTATCGGTAAACATTGCGAGACAACCCGGTCTAGCGGTTTAAGCCCGATAACAATGTACAGTTCAAATTTTGAACATAAAGAGCGTTTAACAGCGTAAGCTTCTCATACAACTTCAAGCTACCACTCTTAGTTGCCATAACACAACTACCATCCACAAAGCTCACGGGACAAGGTATCATACTCTAACTCCGGTAAGTAGCGTAATATCCACGTCATGTGATGATATCGCGCATGTATCGATAATAACTTCACCCGTTTGTACCGTACCATTCAACCTGTCTGGTATTGGGGCGCTTTTGATGCTCAAAAGTGAGGTTAGCAACGCCATTGCTCACGCACTCAGCTGTGGAATCGCGAGTTCTGATTGTTTTGTTGTCGCTCCGGTAGATGATCACAACTTGCATTGCATTAGCTTTGAAGTTGTTAGGTCTTCCTCGTCCCGGCCTCGGCCACCTCTTCCACCAGATTGATTCGTTCATTAAACCATTCCGGGAATCAATGAGCTGCCAACACTCCTTCTTCTCGCGGCCGGATCTCCCACAATGATCACACACAATGGAGCTCCGTCCTCGAGCCACAGCAGCCATAACACCTCAATGATTCAGCTCCTCCCCTTGGCTGAAACCAACTGGTGCTTCTTTAGGCTCAAGGCGCGATGCCCCAATCCTTTTTCCTCACGCACAACTTCGTTGATACGAGTTAAGGTCAGGCAGCGTCTCCATCCCAATTAGAGTTATACACACATTGCCATACCTTGCCTCATCCAATCCCATAAGGAATTGGTGTACCTTCTCCTCTTCATATTCCTTGGCATACACTTGAAGCATCACAAGTACATGCTGGAAAAGGTTTACAAGTCAACAGTTCTTCCCACTTTTGAGATAACCTCCCAAAATACTCCATCACACTAGAACCATCTTGCTTACGAAGCCAACTCAGCTTTGAGTTGATGAACCTGAACCGCACTTCCCAGAAGCGGCTTCTTGAGATCATACCACATCTTGGACACATCTGGAGTGAATGGTACAGTCGATCGAATGGTGGGAGATCGACACTCTTATCCACCTACAATCATCGGATTAGCGTTCTCCACATCTCCATCTCCACGGATTCTCCTTCTCATCAGGGATCTTCAAACTTTCGCTTGGCTCTGAATCGTTCTCCAACTCGGAGGACCAATCCATAATTCTCTCCGTCAAAGTCACAGGAGATACACATTCCTGGATTGTCAGCAGGAGCAAGATAATCTGGTGACATCTGCCCTCTCAGACTTGGATGAACTCACAATCGCTGATTTCTCCGAACTCATGTTTCCCTCTCATTAAAACAAATCTTGATCTAGCCCTTATGGCTTGTTCTTTCTCTAGACTTTAATCCATGAAGAGTCTCATCATCCTCTTCTTTTTAATATCTCTTTATTTTATTTCATTAGTTGATCTTCCAAAGGAATTAGATCCCAGCTAGTGAATGGGAAGAAAATACGATCTTCATTGTTTGTTTGTTTTTGGTTATAAGTTTTGTTTTCTACATGTTTCTTGATGTTCATCACTAGGGTTTTGTCGCCACGTTGAAATCGCATCTTTTCATTTCGTATATAAATATATGTGATTGTCATAAAATAACATGTTCACATGTCTTAAACTGTCTCTAACTATCCCCATACTATCATTATGAATCTTTGTTTAGTCATCGTCTTCATAAATCCTACACTAGCCTTAATTACTACATCACCTTTTTCTTTTTATAAGATTTTGAGTATAGGTTGAGTTTGCAACTGATGCGTAGAAAAAGCTTATAAATTTCATGATTGTACTCTCTATGCCTATCTCCTAGCTACACTGACAAAGTGTTTCATGGTACATTCTAATGGGCCGGGTCCAAAAGCCTCTCTTTTCTCTCTCTAATGGTCCTATTTTATTTGTTTGGTTACTCTTGTAATTTTTGTTCGGTTAAAGAGATTTTGCACGTTATGGGCAGAGAAAATAAATAGAAGCTACCTATGGAAAAAGGTATAATAATTCAATTTATAATACATATATAGAACAAAGGTATGGCATGTTTCCGCATTGTTTGACTTTTTATGATCACATAGTCATTTAAGTTCTCAGCCATTTTTACTTATTCTAGATTATTGTTTTGTTGTTAACCGTTGGTTGATAATATCTTTGTTTGGTGTGGATTGTAAGTTGAAGTGATTTTTACCAAATCAGGTATGTCTGTAGATCTCATAAACTCATAAGTTCTTTTAGGAGGCTAGATCACCAAATCATTTATCAATTACTATATATATACATTTATACATATGCCTCTGAATAAATGCATACGTAGTTTACATGTATAATTGTATAAATAGTTTGATGAGTAATAGTTTGATGAGTAATAGTTTATGTGGCATTTTTGCATGCAGTCCTTAGAGATATGATTTCCGTCCTAAGATTCTCAATAAATTATAGCAATATTCATTCGTTGAATATACATGCTTATAGTTTCTATACAACTACGTACTAGTTTCTTGACTACATAACTTTGTACATGAATTAATTATCGTAAGAAAATGATCATTTACACTTAACATGGTAGCTTAAAGTTCTGAGATCATGCTTCGTGTACTTTTCTATACATTTTGTGGGCATGCCTGCTACTATATGTATGCCTAGATATACATCTAGGTACAAATCCATGTATGCGCACGCACATTAAGGTAAAATTTTTTTTATATAGTCTGTATATATATACACTACAAGAAAACAGGGGATTCGATGGCGAAATCGTCGGAAGTCGTCCGGAATAAACCGATTCGGCCAATTTCCGACGAACCCGTCCGTCGGTATCGTTCGTCGGAAAAAAAAATTGTCGAATTCGTCGAGAACTTCGGCGACTGGCGAATACCGGCGTCATTCGGCGAACTTCCGGCGATATTACGATGCGGATACGAGACCGAGTTCATCGGAAAACTACGATACCGGCGGAGAGCGTTAACGGACAATTGGCGATAGAGTGTTCCTCGGTGTATTCCGGCGAACTTTGGGCCGAATTTACCGGCCGGCGGCGGTCGTCCGGAATACCGGCAAGCGGGTTTTGTCGGTAAATTCAACGGATATATGTCGTCGGTATATTCGACCATTGTCCGTCGGTATATTCCGGCGACCATTGTCCGTCGGTATATTCCGGCGACCATTGTCCGTCGGTATATACCCATTTTTTTAAAAATTAATTTTACATTTTTATATATTTTTGATATTAATAAATTTAAAAATCAGAAATTTAAAACTAATAATATTATAAAATTTAAATTCATAAAAGCGAAATAGGAAAAAACATTCATAAAGTTTAAAATTCATACAAACCGAAATAGAAAAAAAACATTCGAAGGTTTTAAAAGCGAAATAAACTAAGATGAACTTCGAAGACATCAAAGCGATCAATACGCATAATCTCGGTGTTGAACTTCTTACGGGATGCCAACTCAGCAAGGATAGTGGCATTCTCGAGCGGATAGTGGCATTCTCGAAAGGATAGTGGTGTTCTGCTCCTCCATGCCCCAATCCGTTCATCTTTGTCATGTAGCCTCGAGAATCATGGGATCGGCATGCAGACTTCCGAAAAGATGCTGGATCTGAAGAAGCCGACGGCAGACCAACTAAGCGGCCTCCTTTCCTTTTAGGAACCGCCCAACAAATATTTAAAGTAAGTAAATAGGGACAAGTAAGTAATCGACATTATAAAAAAATATATTAATAAAAAATTACCTTTTCAACCATCTCATTTATTTGCAATAGAGACAGGTTGGTTGAAGCTCCGTGGAGTCGCCGTCATCGAGAGAGGCTGAGATTGGGAAACTATTTCAGCTTCCACCAAATCAACTACACCTTTGATCACGGGTCCTGAATTTGACCCTGCCTTGTTAGTGTGAGCCACCTTAATGAGTTGGAGGCGATCAGCGGATTACCGTCATTTGCTTCGATCTAAAAACCGCCATTATTAGCCAAGAAATATATAAAATATTTATTTAAAAATATAAAGATAAATAATAATAAAAACTTACAAGTTCATCCTTCTTAGTAGACATAGAGCAAGCGCCGAGGTATATTCGGCGACCATTGTCGTCGGTATATTCCGACGATTATTGTCCGTTGGTATATTCCGACGATTATTGTCCGTTGGTATATTCCGACGATTATTGTCCGTTGGTATATTCCGACCATTGTCCGCCGGTATATTCCGGCGATTATTGTCCGTCGGTATATTCCGGACGACCATTGTCCGCCGGTATATTCCGACGATTATTGTCCGTCGGTATATTCCGACGATTATTGTCCGTTGGTATATTCCGACGATTATTGTCCGTCGGATATTCCGACGACCATTGTCCGTCGGTATATTCCGACCATTGTCCGTCGGTATATTCCGGACGACCATTGTCCGTCGGTATATTCCGGCGACCATTGTCCGCGGTATATTCGACGACCATTGTCCGCGGTATATTCGACCATTGTCCGTCGGTATATTCCGGCGATTATTGTCCGTCGGATATTCCGACGACCATTGTCCGCCGGTATATTCCGGACGACTTTCGACGAATACCGAAACGCCATTCGGCGAACTTTGGGCTTGAATTTACCGACGACGACGGTCGTCGGAATATACCGACTAACGGTTTGTCGGTAAATTCACGATATATGTCCGTCGGTATATTCCGACCATTGTCCGTCGGTATATTCCGGACGACTTTCGACGAATACCGAAACGCCATTCGGCGAACTTTGGGCTTGAATTTACCGACGACGGTCGTCGGAATATACCGACTAACGGTTTGTCGGTAAATTCACGATATATGTCCGTCGGTATATTCGACGACCATTGTCCGTCGGTATATTCCGACGATTATTGTCCGTCGGTATATTCGACCATTGTCCGCCGGTATATTCCGACGATTATTGTCCGTTGGTATATTCCGACGATTATTGTCCGTTGGTATATTCCGACGATTATTGTCCGTTGGTATATTCCGACCATTGTCCGTCGGTATATTCCGGACGACCATTGTCCGTTGGTATATTCCGACGACCATTGTCCGCCGGTATATTCCGGACGACCGCCGCCGGCCGGTAAATTCGGCCCAAAGTTCGCCGGAATACACCGAGGAACACTCTATCGCCAATTGTCCGTTAACGCTCTCCGCCGGTATCGTAGTTTTTCCGATGAACTCGGTCTCGTATCCGCATCGTAATATCGCCGGAAGTTCGCCGAATGACGCCGGTATTCGCCAGTCGCCGAAGTTCTCGACGAATTCGACAATTTTTTTTCCGACGAACGATACCGACGGACGGGTTCGTCGGAAATTGGCCGAATCGGTTTATTCCGGACGACTTCCGACGATTTTCGCCATCGAATCCCCTGTTTTGTAGTATATACAGACTATATAAAAAAAATTTTACCTTAATGTGCGTGCGCATACATGGATTTGTACCTAGATGTATATCTAGGCATACATATAGTAGCAGGCATGCCCACAAAATGTATAGAAAAGTACACGAAGCATGATCTCAGAACTTTAAGCTACCATGTTAAGTGTAAATGATCATTTTCTTACGATAATTAATTCATGTACAAAGTTATGTAGTCAAGAAACTAGTACGTAGTTGTATAGAAACTATAAGCATGTATATTCAACGAATGAATATTGCTATAATTTATTGAGAATCTTAGGACGGAAATCATATCTCTAAGGACTGCATGCAAAATGCCACATAAACTATTACTCATCAAACTATTACTCATCAAACTATTTATACAATTATACATGTAAACTACGTATGCATTTATTCAGAGGCATATGTATAAATGTATATATATAGTAATTGATAAATGATTTGGTGATCTAGCCTCCTAAAAGAACTTATGAGTTTATGAGATCTACAGACATACCTGATTTGGTAAAAATCACTTCAACTTACAATCCACACCAAACAAAGATATTATCAACCAACGGTTAACAACAAAACAATAATCTAGAATAAGTAAAAATGGCTGAGAACTTAAATGACTATGTGATCATAAAAAGTCAAACAATGCGGAAACATGCCATACCTTTGTTCTATATATGTATTATAAATTGAATTATTATACCTTTTTCCATAGGTAGCTTCTATTTATTTTCTCTGCCCATAACGTGCAAAATCTCTTTAACCGAACAAAATTACAAGAGTAACCAAACAAATAAAATAGGACCATTAGAGAGAGAAAGAGAGGCTTTTGGACCCGGCCCATTAGAATGTACCATGAAACACTTTGTCAGTGTAGCTAGGAGATAGGCATAGAGAGTACAATCATGAAATTTATAAGCTTTTTCTACGCATCAGTTGCAAACTCAACCTATACTCAAAATCTTATAAAAAGAAAAAGGTGATGTAGTAATTAAGGCTAGTGTAGGATTTATGAAGACGATGACTAAACAAAGATTCATAATGATAGTATGGGGATAGTTAGAGACAGTTTAAGACATGTGAACATGTTATTTTATGACAATCACATATATTTATATACGAAATGAAAAAGATGCGATTTCAACGTGGCGACAAAACCCTAGTGATGAACATCAAGAAACATGTAGAAAACAAAACTTATAACCAAAAACAAACAAACAATGAAGATCGTATTTTCTTCCCATTCACTAGCTGGGATCTAATTCCTTTGGAAGATCAACTAATGAAATAAAATAAAGAGATATTAAAAAGAAGAGGATGATGAGACTCTTCATGGATTAAAGTCTAGAGAAAGAACAAGCCATAAGGGCTAGATCAAGATTTGTTTTAATGAGAGGGAAACATGAGTTCGGAGAAATCAGCGATTGTGAGTTCATCCAAGTCTGAGAGGGCAGATGTCACCAGATTATCTTGCTCCTGCTGACAATCCAGGAATGTGTATCTCCTGTGACTTTGACGGAGAGAATTATGGATTGGTCCTCCGAGTTGGAGAACGATTCAGAGCCAAGCGAAAGTTTGAAGATCCCTGATGAGAAGGAGAATCCGTGGAGATGGAGATGTGGAGAACGCTAATCCGATGATTGTAGGTGGATAAGAGTGTCGATCTCCCACCATTCGATCGACTGTACCATTCACTCCAGATGTGTCCAAGATGTGGTATGATCTCAAGAAGCCGCTTCTGGGAAGTGCGGTTCAGGTTCATCAACTCAAAGCTGAGTTGGCTTCGTAAGCAAGATGGTTCTAGTGTGATGGAGTATTTTGGGAGGTTATCTCAAAAGTGGGAAGAACTGTTGACTTGTAAACCTTTTCCAGCATGTACTTGTGATGCTTCAAGTGTATGCCAAGGAATATGAAGAGGAGAAGGTACACCAATTCCTTATGGGATTGGATGAGGCAAGGTATGGCAATGTGTGTATAACTCTAATTGGGATGGAGACGCTGCCTGACCTTAACTCGTATCAACGAAGTTGTGCGTGAGGAAAAAGGATTGGGGCATCGCGCCTTGAGCCTAAAGAAGCACCAGTTGGTTTCAGCCAAGGGGAGGAGCTGAATCATTGAGGTGTTATGGCTGCTGTGGCTCGAGGACGGAGCTCCATTGTGTGTGATCATTGTGGGAGATCCGGCCGCGAGAAGAAGGAGTGTTGGCAGCTCATTGATTCCCGGAATGGTTTAATGAACGAATCAATCTGGTGGAAGAGGTGGCCGAGGCCGGGACGAGGAAGACCTAACAACTTCAAAGCTAATGCAATGCAAGTTGTGATCATCTACCGGAGCGACAACAAACAATCAGAACTCGCGATTCCACAGCTGAGTGCGTGAGCAATGGCGTTGCTAACCTCACTTTGAGCATCAAAAGCGCCCCAATACCAGACAGGTTGAATGGTACGGTACAAACGGGTGAAGTTATTATCGATACATGCGCGATATCATCACATGACGTGGATATTACGCTACTTACCGGAGTTAGAGTATGATACCTTGTCCCGTGAGCTTTGTGGATGGTAGTTGTGTTATGGCAACTAAGAGTGGTAGCTTGAAGTTGTATGAGAAGCTTACGCTGTTAAACGCTCTTTATGTTCAAAATTTGAACTGTACATTGTTATCGGGCTTAAACCGCTAGACCGGGTTGTCTCGCAATGTTTACCGATACTCTTTGTGTATTGCAGGACCGCTTTTACGAGGACTCTGATTGGAGCAGGTGAGGTGAAGGATGGTGTCTATGTTTATCGAGATGTGACAAGTAACGAGAGGTCATCGAAGTCAAGGCGCCGAAGATCAGACTTTGTGGCATCGGCTGGGGCATCTTGCATTTGGTGTTTTGAGTTATTTACCGCTTATTTCTGGTGTTAAAACGCCCCAAACAAGTTTGGTGGATGCGATATTTGTTTTCAGTCTAAAAGACAAGAGAGTTGTTTTAAAGTTCTAATAAAAGTTTGGGTTCATTTGATTTAATACACACTGATCTTTGGGGTCCATACCGCCGCCTTGTGGGGCAGTTTATTTTCTCACAATTGTAGATGACTATTCAAGGGCTGTGTGGATACATCTTCTACTGAGAAGAAGTGAAGTGAAATACAAACTTCATCTCTTTGGCATCTCGCAGTTTGGAAGGAAGGTCAAGACGGTTAAAGTGACAATGGGACAGAGTTTATGTGCTTGTCAAGGTACTGCTGAGCAGGAGATTCTTCATCAAACATCGTGTGAACTCACCACAACAAAATGGCAGGTGGAGAGGAAGCACCGCCATATCTTGAACATTGCGAGATCACTTTTGTTTCAAGCGAAGTCGCCGCTAGTTTTGGGAGAAAGCGCATTGGCTATCGCTCATCTTATAAACAGGACCCCATCGGTTCTTTAAGGAAAGTCACTGTATGAGTACTTGTATGGCAAGAGACCAACGTATGACAATATTAAGATGTTTGGTTGTCTTAGTTTTGCGCACGAGCAAGGAGAGATAAAGACAAGTTCGTGTAACGGAGTAGAAAGTTCATCTTTGTTGGGTATCCATTTGGAAAGAAAGGATGGAAGCTCTATGATATGGAGAAAATGAGTTCTTTGTCTCTACGTGGTGTTTGATGAGGTTGTGTTTCGCATGAAGAAAAAAGTAGATACAACGCACTCAGGCGATGGAGTTTGGGACATACGACGACAACTCTCAGAACGCAGTGTAGACAGGGGAGTGTTGATAATGAAGTGGTTCCAGTGGCAGAGCGTGATTCAGTATAGAGGAAGATAATAACAAGACGAAGCCAACATGGAGGTAACGCATGTAACAACCTGTGCGCAGGGAAGTGCTGGGAGAGGACAACGACAACCAACGAGTCTGTAAGGTTATGCGGGCTATGTGCCTACAACGACAAAACTTGCCTGATAAACATAGCACCATCTCGCACCACCACTCCAATGGAGTCGCCGACCCTCTGGTAAAACACATTAGCCTATTACTGATTATGTGACTGATGCTGCGCTCTCGATGCTCATCAGGCTTTCCTTGTGGCTGTGAGCTCGGGTTGATACCAAAGAGCTACAAAGAAGCTTTTAAAGATAAGAAATGGCTAAAGGCAGTGAGGGTAGAAGTGGATGCTCTCGAGCTGAGTAGGACATGGGTATTGGTAGATTTGGTTGATTTACCGTAAGGAAAGAAAGCTATTGGTAGCAAATGGTCTTTACAATTAAGTATAATGCTGATGGGACGATAGAGAGGTACAAAGCTTGACTTGTTATTGTGGAAATCATCAAGTGAGGGAGAAGATTATGAGGAAACGCTACCAGTGGCCAAGATGGACACTGTTCAACACTTCCGAGGTTGCTGCGCTAAGAACTGGGAAGTGCATCAGATGGACGCTCATAATGCTTTCTAACATGGAGATTTAGAAGAAGTTTTCATGAGGCTACCCAGGGTTTCATTCAGACGATCCAAACAAGGTGTGCAGGCTGAGAAAATCTTTGTATGGTTTGAAACAAGCCTAGGTGCTGGTTTGAGAAGTTGACAAAAGCTCTTACAGTGGTTTGGCTTTGTGCAGTCTTATGAGGATTACTCGCTATTCACATACATCAAGGGAGATAAGAGTGTGAGGGTTCTCATATATGTAGATGACTTGATTGTATGGTAATGATCTTGATATGATGATGAGATTCAAGAAGTATTTGAGTGATTGTTTTCACATGAAAGATCTGGGCAAAGCAAAGTATTTCCTTGGAATAGAGATTGCAAGAGGACCTCGGAATGTTCTTATCGCAGCCGCAGCGCGCATATAGTCAATGAGGTTGGGTTGCTTGGTTGTAAACCGCCAGTATGCCAATGGAGATAAATCATCAATTGCTGGCCGATGATAGTCCTCTGTGTGTTGATCCTATAAAGTTTTGAAGTAGTAGGTCGCCTGGTGTACTTAACTATAACGAGGCCAGACTTGTCATATGCAGTTCTATGTGTTATCTCAGGTGATGCATGAACCACGCCAAGCTCACTGGAGTGCGGTGATGAGAGTTCTAAGGTACTTGAAGGGGAGTCAAGGTCAAGGTGTTATGCTACGGTCGGATAGTGATATGAAGATAATGAAGCTACTGTGACTCGACTATAACTCGCGGTCCACGCACGAAGATCGTTGTCGGCTTATATGGTGTTACTTGGGAACTCGCCAGTGGCGTGGAAAACCAAGAAGCAAGACACGGTGTCACACTCTTCGGCTGAGGCAGAGTATCGCGCAATGTCGGATGCTTTGAAGGAGTTGAAATGGTTGAAGAGACCCTTGAGGACCTTTGAGTTAAGCATGAAGTGCCAATGGAGTTGTACGCATAGTAAAGCTGCTATCTATATTTCTGCTAATCCAGTCTTTCATGAGCTTAACCAAAATATAGAGAAAGATTGTCACAGCGTGAGGGATGCAGTCAAAGCAAAGCTCATTACTACGGTTTATGTCCGACCAACGAACAACTTGCGCACATCTTGACAAAAGCTTTGGGACTTCATCATTTTGTTACTTGTTATCCAAGTTCGAGTGTGTGATTTGCACCTCCAACTTGAGGAGGTTAAGGAGAGTCTAGATGGCTCTGACCCACATAAGTGGAGATAAAGATGAGTTCTTGTGAAGATAAGTGAGAGTAGATATCGTAGATTCTGTTGTACATTTGGGGATATCACTTTACGTATGTATATATAAGTCACGATTGTGATGATGAATAAGATAAGAACTCTTTACCATTTTCTCTTGTTTACAAAGACTTCCTTTTTAGCAAACTGATCATCAGCATCACCATCACCATCATCATTCTCATCATCATGATCACTAGATAAATTGAGTCGCAGAGCTGAAGAAGAAGCACCCATTTCGCACGTGGCAACACCCAAGACTCTTCTTGCTGATTATTGTCATTATTACCACATTCAGATTCACCCCAAAGAGCCGAGTCTCTACCCGCCATAAAGGAGGAGGATGAGGCAATATCACCGAGTTAATTCCCGAACTACAGGTACTGACTCAATAACCAACGGCTCTGATCCAACAATGCTTCTTTGGTCAAACGGTGAGCCTGTAGTAACACCTTCCAGCTAAATCACTACAAGAAAACACGGACAATAACGGAAAACCGATCGAAAATCGTCAGATTTTCACGGAATTCAACGAAAACTTGTCGGAAATCTATTTCGCAAATTAACCGGAAAATACTGACAGAATACTTTCCGGTATTTGGTCAACGATCCTACAGAAAACCGACAAAAAACCGACAAAAATATGAATTGACACATACCCCACGTAAATACCGACGCAGCATCGACAATTTTGAATTGTCAGAATTCCGGTATATTTCAACGAATACCGACGGATTGAACAGCCGCTTCATTTCCGATGGAATACCGACGAATTTTCAGCCGCTTGCACTTCCCATCTAAATACCCATTAATTATGTAGCCGTAGTATCCGCTTAAATTACCGACGTAACAATCATCGGTTTTGTAACTAATTTAACCGCTATGATTCCCGACGGAATACCGATTTAATATTTTCCGTCGAAGTTTTGATTCATTATAAATAATGACTCTCCTTCATTCATTCAAATCACAAAACAATATAAATTATGGGTACTCCTAATTTCCGCTCTTGGTTAGATCAACCTCATATGGATCCAAATACAAATTTACTTACTAATACGACGCGGTATTCAAGAATTCATGGGGTGGTTCAAAGTCAACCGGAAGCAAGAACAAGTAAGTATTTATTATGTCCATGTTCTACTTGTAAGGATAATATTTGTGTCAAAAATGGAAGTATGGAGTCATTTATATTTGAAAGGATTTACACGTGGTTATAAGATTTGGTATCTTCATGGAGAAAGATTTGAGTATGGTAGTAGTAATAACCTCAAACCGCCGATAAGTTAGATGAACCTACCACAAATGTAGATTTTGGGGTAGGGACTGTTCAGATGGTATATGATGCATATGGAGAAAATTTACCGCCGGGTGAAGAGGAAGGAGATAGACAAGAACAACCCAATTTAGAAAATTTCCCATGTGAAGAGGAAGGAGAACGAGAACAACCCAATCTGAAGCGAAGATTTTTGAAATGTTAGATGCAGCAAGCAGCCATTGTATCAAGGATGTAAAGATGGGCATTCACCTTTATCATCCGAAGTCGCATTGATGACGCTTAAAGACTGACTATAATTTGGCTGAAGAATGTGTGGATGCGATTGCAGATTTTGTTAGAGATGTTCTACCCGAAGATAATTCGCACCTAGCTCATATTATGAGGTACAAAAATTGGTCGCTGGTCTTGGCTTACCATATCAGGTGATAGATGTATGCATCGATAATCGCATGATTTATGGAGAGCGATGAGAACAGGGAGAATTGTAAATTCGGCCGAAACCTCGCTATCGATACGAAAGTGGAAGAGTTCCGCCATACAAACGAATGTGGTATTTGCCGCTGACTGAAAGATTAAAGAGGTTATATCAGTCCGAATCCAACAGTAACCAATGAGATGGCATGCGCACTTAACAAATGGTGAGATAACACATCCTTCCCATGCAGAGGCGCGGAAGCATTTTCAATCAACATATCCAGAATTTGCATCCGAGGTAAGAAATGTGTATCTTGCATTATGCACAGATGGTTTCAGCCCATTGGAAAGCATGGAAGACAATATTCATTGTGGCCGTAATCTTGACACCTTACAACTTACCACCACATTTGTGTATGCGACGAGTTTTGTTCCTCTCACTCGCTCTCGGCCAGATCATCCTAAGAGATCACTGGATGTGTTTCTTCAGCCATTGATATATGAGCTGCAATTATTATGGGAGCACGGTGTTCATACATACGATGTTTCATGGAAAGAGAATTTTCAGATGCAGCGCATTTATGTGGACAATAAGTGATTTTCCAGCATATGGTATATTATCCGATGGACCACGATGGGAGGTTATCATGTCCTTATTGCCAAACACAGATGCTTTCCAACCAAAAATGGTCGGAAAACTGTTGGTTTGAACTGTCACAGAGATTTCTACCACACGCATCATCCATATCGTAAGAGTAAGACATTGTTTACAAAGAACAAGAGGGTGTTTGACACCCAACGAAGAAGTAAGTGGCAAAAAGTCAAGGAACAATTAAGAGATTTTGGTGCGCATAGAACGCACGACGGGTGGAAACCGACATGAACCGATTTATGGTGTAGGGAAAATCATAATTGGCATAAGAAAAGTATCTTCTGATTTTCCCTATTGGGAGACTCCATTTGTCAGGCACTGCTTAGATGTCATGCATCTTGAGAAGAACTTTTTCGACAATTTGATGAACACCATCCTTGATGTTCAAGGCAAGACGAAGGATAACTTGAAGTCAAGACTGGATTTGGTTGATATTTGTGCTCGTCCCAACTTCATGTTGATGAGCACTAAAGGTCCTATTCCCATATATCGACCGATGCAACGCAAAAGAAGAGTTTTGATTGGATAACACACAGTGTTAAATTTCCGCACGGTTATGCATCAAGTTTGCGTAATTGTGTTGACAAAAGTGAAGGGAAGTTTACTGGCTCAAGAGCCATGATTGTCATGTAATGATACAGCCCTTCCTTTTGCTTCGCACTATTGCCACTAAATGTCCACAAAGCAATCAAGGTATTTTAAAATTTAACATAGTTAAATTAATTGTCATATTATTTTTAATGCTTATATATATATATATATGCTGATGGAATTTGTTTTCTTCGTGTATGTAGGATAAGTGCTTTCTTCCGTGATTTATGCTCGAGATCACTCACATCAGATGGTATTCTCAATTTGGAAGTTAAAATACCGTGATCCTTTGCAACCTCGAAGATATTTCCTCCATCATTTTTGATGTTATGGAACATCTTGCTATTCATCTCTGGAGAGAAGCTGCACTCGTGGTCCCGCAAGCATGTGGATTTATTTGTACGAACGGTTTATGTTTCATCTGAAGAAGAAGGTCAAGAATTTAAGCAAGGTGGAGGGATCAATAGTGTCTCAGTGCATCAATGAGGAAACCTCAAACTTTGCTGAATACTACTTTCCATCGGTTCGAACAAAAAGTCAAGACCCGCATCTACATGATGATGAGGTGAAAGGGCAACTTATTATGTTTATTTGCCAAACATGTTTACACAAATTGACGACATAGTGGAAAGTCAGCGGACCGATACTTACAGTGGCTGAGCATGCTCATTTGCACACATATTTGCTTACAAACCGCGAAGACATTCTTGAATATGAGAGGTACATAGATTTAAAACTATGAATTATTTGCAATATTTTGACACATATCTAACATTTTGTGTTTTTACAGTATTTACTTGGCAGAGATGCGCTTAAAGTACCGGATGCAATCAAGAACAACTCGAACAACTCAAGCAAAACAACTTTGTAACATGGCTTTCTGATTATGTAAGTGTCTACTCAAGAATTAGTGGTAACTAATCATTTTACTTATTATCTTTTAATGAAAGAAAACATTTTTTTGTTTTATAGGTAAGCCATTGTTTAGCTACTGGGCACCCACCTAAAGATTGGTTACGCGGAGATAGTTTGTGGTCCAAAGTTTGTTGCTAAGTCATATCCGAGATATTGCACTCGAGGATATGCATTCGAGTTCTTAAGGAAAATACCGTAAGGAGAACAGTTGATTGTGGGGTTTCTTCGCCATCCGAGACGATGTGTACTACGGTAACGACGCTGTGATTTTGGAAATTCAGTACCGGAATGATTGGCATGAGATGTATTGTCTTCAACTGTGAGTGGTACGACAACGTTGTTGGTCACGGAGTAAGCACCGACGATTCGTGTTACATCTCGACATTCAATTTACATGGATTTTTATGATCCATTCATTCTTGCTTCACAAGCTGACCAGGTATGTATGTTGAAATATATTTTCCATCGGAAGTAATCATATATAATTACTGTGACTTATATAATTTATAATTTTTCAGGTTTCCTATATTCGTTATCCGCGGATTAGGCAAAGGAACGATCCTTGGATCGTTGTCATGTCAATAAATCCCAGAAGCCGAGTACAAGGAGTATTTGATCCACTACAACAACAATTAACCGAAGAGGACGGCGAGATTGGAGAGTTTGACGAAGACGATTCAGATTCATCATGTTCATCATCAGATAATTCCTCAGATGCAGAGTAGATACTCTTTTATGAATGTATATGCAAATTACTTTTAAACATTGTAGATTTCTTCTAAAAACAAATTATGGGTTTGAAACGTTGTATACTTTAAAATTAAAAAAATAAATTAGATTTATTGATTTAAAAATCTAACGGTTTTGATTGATTGATTATATACGGTTTTGATTGAATGGTTATATATATGTCATGTTCAAAGTTTTAAAACTGTGAGAATACAATGGTGAGATTTGTAAAACAAAATCAAACTGAAACTCTAAATTGATAATGTCCGTTCAGATTCGTCGATTTATCGACGATTCTACGAACCCTTAGAATTTGAGGGTTTTGTCGAAATGTGTCGGTATCGACGAATAATCGACGTAACCCCTCAAATTCTAGGATTCATCGATATTGTCAGATTTATCGACGATTCGACAAAACCCTCAAATTCTAAGGGTTCGTCGAATGCGCCGGTAAATACCGATGGACATTATCAATTTAGAGTTTCGGTTTCTTACAAGTATGTTTTTTTTACACTTGTATTAAATATCATATATAACATCGACAAAAAATCTACCCATTGTATTCTCACAGTTTTAAAACTTTGAACATGACATCTATATAATCATTCAATCAAAACCGCTCAACAACATCATACACTTTTAAGTTGGCTTGTGCAGCCTCGGTTGTAACACTCAAATAAATTTATAACATTTTTGAGAATGTTTTATGATTATATAACATAATATATCGGTTTTAGAAAGTCGTATAACAAATATAAATAATTTCGACACTGTCTAAACTCTAAACCGTAATCCGTCGGTATCTCGCCGGAATATTCGACAAATAACCGACGGAATTAACTATACCGACGAAGAACATACGGAAATGGTCGCCGGTATTTAGAAAATCACCAGGTGAAGCTGTACTGCAAAATTTCAGCGGACCGCCAATATTAAAAACCGACGGATTCGACGTATATTAAATACCGACGGAAAACCCGCCGGTAATCCGCCAGTTTGTTAAATGAATACATAAGAGAAAATCTCTTCTTTTTCCTCATTTCTTCCCCTTTTTCTCTCTCCGCCCAACCCCTCCTCCTCCTCACATTCCTCCTCCTCCCTCGCTATTTCCTAAATCCCCCAATTGACCTCCTCTTTCACCCACCATGTAAGATTTTCAATTCCTTTAACTTTGCTCATGGATTTTAAAGGTTACAATGTTAGTTTTAGGGTTTATGTGATTTTGAGATTGATTAGGGATTTGGAAGTTAGATTAGGGCCGGGATTGAACATTTACCTGAAAACTCAATATTTTCGTAGGGGTTAACACATTGATTTAGAGAAAAATTCAAAAATACGAAAATACTGTTTTAATACATTGTTGCATCATTCTCTAACATATGGTGTATGTCATAGAGGTTTGGAACTTTTGTTGTCTCCGCTTCTAGAAAATAGCGATTTTATAGCGGTTAGTCCACAAATTTAGGGAGTATTATGAAGTTTTACTAAATTAATTGACAAAAAATTAAAACGTTGCACGTGTACCATGAAAGAGAGATTAATATACATTAATACGAATGTAGAATGTTTTTGAAATTTTAAAACAATACTAAAGATCATAGGCCTAAGTATATAGAACATTTACCGGAAAACTCAATATTTTCGTAGGAGTTAACACAAATATTTTGAGAAAACTTCAAAAATATGAAAAATATTGTTTTAAAGCATATTTGCATCTTTCAATAACATATGATGAATGTAAAAGAGGTTTGGAACTTTTGTTGTCTTCGTTTCTCTATAAAATAACGATTTTATAGTGGTTAGTCCACCAATTTAGGGAGTATTATAAAGTTTCGCTAAATTAAAAGAGAAAAAATTAAAACTATGCCCATGTACAATGAAAGAGAGTTTATTATACATTAATACAAATGTAGAATGTGTTAAAATGTTTTAAAACAACACTAAAGATCATAGGCTTCAGTATATGAAACATTTACCTAAAACTCAATATTTTCGTAGGTTAACACATAGATTTAGAGAAAATTCAAAAATATGAAAATATTGTTTTAATGCATATTTGCATCATTCACTAACATATGATGAATGTAAAAGAGGTTTGGAACTTTTGTTTCTCCTTTCTCTAGAAAATAACGATTTTATAGTGGTTAGTCCACAAATTTAGGAGTATTACGAGGTTTAACTAAACTAATTAACAAAAAACTCAAACAATGCCCATGTACCTTGAAAGAGAGTTAAATATACATTAATACAAATGTATAATGTTTTAGAAATTTTAAAACAACACTAAAGGTCATAGGCTCCAGTATATAGAACATTTACCGGAAAACTCAATATTTTCGTAGGGGTTAACACATAGATTTAGAAAAAAAATCAAAAATATGAAAATACTGTTTTAAGGCATAGTTGCATCCTTCACTAACATATGATGAATGCCAAAGAGATTTGGAACTTTTGTTGTTTCCGCTTCTAGAAAACAATGATTTTATAGTGGTTAGTCCACAAATTTAGGGAGTACTATGAAGTTTTACTAAATTAATTGACAAAAAATTCAAATGATGCCCATGTACCATGAAAGAGAGTTAAATATACATTAATAAAAATTTAGAATGTTTTAGAAATTTTAAAACAACACTAAATATCATAGGCTGTAGTATATAGAACATTTACCGGAAAACTCAATATTTTCGTAGGAGTTAACACATATATTTTGAGAAAAATGAAAAAATATGAAAAATATTGTTTTAATGCATAGTTGCATCTTTCACTAACATATGATGAATGTCAAAAAGGTTTGAAACTTTTGTTGTCTTCGTTTCTCTATAAAATAGCGATTTTAAAGTGGTTAGTCCACCAATTTAGGGAGTATTATAAAGTTTTACTAAATTAAAAGACAAAAAATTAAAACTATGCTCATGTACAATGAAAGAGAGTTAAATATACATTAATACAAATGTAGAATGTTTTAGAAATTTTAAAACAACACTAAAGATCATAGGCTTCAGTATATAGAACATTTACCTAAAACTCAATATTTTCGTAGAGTTAACACATATATTTTGAGAAAAATGAAAAATATGAAAATACTGTTTTAATGCATAGTTGCATCCTTCACTAACATATGATGAATGTCAAAGAGGTTTGAAATTTTATTGTCTCCGCTTCTCTAGAAATATCGGTTTTATAGAGGTTTGTCTACAAATTTAGGAGTATTATGAATTTTACTAAATTAATTGACAAAAATAAAACGATGCACGTAGAATGTTAATACAAATGTAGAATGTGTTTAAGATTTTTAATTAATACAAATGTAGAATGTGTTTAAGATTTTTAAAACAACACTAAAGATCATAGGCTTCAAGATATAGAACATTTACCGAAAACTCAATATTTTCGTAGGGTTAACACATAGATTTAGAGAAAATTCAAAAATATGAAAATACTGTTTTAATGCATAGTTGCATCCGCCACCAACATATGATGAATGTCAAAGAGGTTTGGAACTTTTGTTGCCTCTCGCTTCTAGAAAATAGCGATTTTAAAGTGGTTAGTCCACCAATTTATGGAGTATTATAAAGTCTTACTAAATTAAAAGACAAAAGTTTAAAACTAAGCCTACGACAATGAAAGAGGGTTTATTATACATTAATACAAATGTAGAATGTGCTTAAATTCTTAAAAACAACACTAAAGGTCATAGGCTTCAAGATATAAAACATTTACCTAAAAATTCAATATTTTCATGTAGGGTTAACACATAGATTTTGAAAAATTCAAAAATATGAAAATACTGTTTTAATGCATAGTTGCATCCTTCACTAACATATTATGAATGTCAAAGAGGTTTGGAACTTTTGTTGTTTCCGCTTCTAGAAAACATCGATTTTATAGTGGTTAGTCCACAAATTTAGAAGTACTATGAAGTTTTACTAAATTAATTGACAAAACCTCAAATGATGCCCATGTACCATGAAAGAGAGTTAAATATACATTAATACAAATGTAGAATGTTTTAGAAATTTTAAAACAACACTAAAGATCATAGGCTTCAGTATATAGAACATTTACGGAAAACTCAATATTTTCGTAGAGTTAACACATATATTTTGAGAAAAATGAAAAATATGAAAATATTGTTTTAATGCATAGTTGCATCATTCACTAACATATGATGAATGTCAAAGAGGTTTGAAACTTTTGTTGTCTTCGCTTCTATAAAATAGCGATTTTATAGTGGTTAGTCCACCAATTTAAGGAGTATTATAAAGTTTTACTAAATTAAAAGACAAAAATTAAAACTATGCTCATGTACAATGAAAGAGAGTTTATTATAAATTAATACAAATGTAGAATGTGTTTAAGATTTTTAAAACAACGCTAATGATCATAGGCTTCAGTATATAGAACATTTACCGGAAACCTCAATATTTTCGTAGGGGTTAACACATTGATTTAGAGAAAAATTCAAAAATATGAAAATACTGTTTTAATGCATAGTTGCATCCTTCACTAACATATGATGAATGTCAAAGAGGTTTGGAACTTTTGTTGTCTCCGCTTCTAGAAAATAACGATTTTATAGTGGTTAGTCCACAAATTTAGGGAGTATTATGAAGTTTTACTAAATTAATTGACAAAAATAAAACGATGCACGGTAAAATGTTAATACAAATGTAGAATGTGTTTAAGATTTTAATTAATACAAATGTAGAATGTGTTTAAGATTTTTAAAACAACACTAAAGATCATAAACTTCAAGATATAGAACATTTACCGAAAACTAAATATTTTCGTAGGGTTAACACATAGATTTAGAAAAAATTAAAATATGAAAATACTGTTTAAATGCATTGTTGCATCCTTCACTAACATATGATGAATGTCATAGAGGTTTGGAACTTTTGTTGTTTCCGCTTCAGAAAATAACGATTTTATATGGTTAGTCCACCAATTTAGGAGTATTATAAAGTCTTACTAAATTAAAAGACAAAAAATTAAAACTATGCCTCACGCATTAATGAAAGAGAGTTTATTATACTTTTATACAAATGTAGAATGTGTTTAAAATTTTAAAACAACACTAAAGATCATAGGCTTCAAGATATAGAACATTTATCGAAAAACTCAATATTTTTGTGGTAACACATAGATTTAGAGAAAAATTCAAAAATATGAAATATTGTTTTAATGCATATTTGCATCCTTCACTAACATATGATGAATGTAAAGAGGTTTGAACGCTGTTGCTCGCTTCAGAAAATAACGATTTTATAGTGGTTAGTCCACAAATTTGAGTATTATGAAGTTTTACTAAATTAATTGACAAAACTCAAACGATGCCCTTGTACCATGAAAGAGAGTTATATACATTAATACAAATGTAGAATGTTTTATAAATTTTAAAACAACACTAAAGATCATAGGTTTCAGATATAGAACATTTATCGAAAAACTCAATATTTTCGTAGGGTTAACACATAGATTTAGAAAATTCAAAAATATGAAAATACTGTTTAAATGCATAGTTGCATCCTTCACCAACATATGAGGAATGTCAAGAGGTTTGGAACTTTTGTTGTCTTCGCTTCTATAAAATAGCGATTTTATAGTGGTTAGTCCACCGGGGTATTATAAAGTTTTACTAAATTAAAAGAAAAAAATTAAACGATGCCCATTTACAATAAAAGAGTGTTTATTATACATTAATACAATTATAGAATGTGTTTAAAATTTTAAAACAACACTAAAGATCATAGGCTTCAAGATATAGAACATTTATCGAAAAACTCAATATTTTCGTAGGGTTAACACATAGATTTAGAAAATTCAAAAATATGAAATATTGTTTTAATGCATAGTTGCATCATTCACTAACATATGATGAATGTCATAGAGGTTTGGAACTTTTGTTGTTTCCGCTTCAGAAAATAACGATTTTATAGTGGTTAGTCCACCAATTTAGTTAGTATTATGAAGTGTTACTAAATTAATTGACAAAATTAGTGGACAAACCACTATAAAACCTCTATTTTCTGAGAAACGGAAACAACAAAAGTTCCAAACTTCTTTGACATTCATCATATGTTAGTGAAGGATGCAACTATGTATTAAAATAGTGTTTTCATATTTTTGAATTTTTCTCAAATCTATGTGTTAATCCCTCGCTAATATATTGAGTATTTCGTAAATGTTTTATATTCTGAAGCCAATGATCTTTAGTGTTGTTTTAAAATTTCTAAATACATTCTATATTTGTATTAATGTATATTAAACTCGCTCATTGTACATGGGCATTGTTTTGATTTTCTGTCGCTTAATTTAGTAAACTCCATAATACTCCATTAATTTGTGGTCTAACCACTATAAAATTGCTATTTTCTAGAAACGAGATAACAAAAGTTCCAAACCTCTTTGACGCTTATCATATTTTGGTGAAGGATGCAACTATGCATTAAAACAGTATTTTCATATTTTGATTTTTTTCAAAGTCTATGTGTTAACTAACCCTACTTAAAATACTGAATTTTTGGTAATATTCTATACACTAAAGCCTATGATCTTTAGTGTTGTTTTAAAATATCAAACACATTCTAAATTTGTATTTATGTATATTAAACTCTTTTCATTGTATATGGGCATCGCTTAATTTTTGTCAATTAATTTAGTAAAACTTCATAATTCTCTAAATTGGTGGACTAACCACTATAAAATTGCTATTTTATAGAGAAACGAAAACAACAAAAGTTCCAAACCTCTTTGACATTCATCATATGTTAGTGAAAGATGCAACTATGCATTAAAAATATTTTCATATTTTTGAATTTTTCTCAAAATAAATGTGTTAACCCCTACTTAAAATACTGAATTTTTGGTAATATTCTATACACTAAAGCCTATGATCTTTAGTGTTGTTTTAAAATATCAAACACATTCTAAATTTGTATTTATGTATATTAAACTCTTTTCATTGTATATGGGCATCGCTTAATTTTTGTCAATTAATTTAGTAAAACTTCATAATTCTCTAAATTGGTGGACTAACCACTATAAAATTGCTATTTTATAGAGAAACGAAAACAACAAAAGTTCCAAACCTCTTTGACATTCATCATATGTTAGTGAAAGATGCAACTATGCATTAAAAATATTTTCATATTTTTGAATTTTTCTCAAAATAAATGTGTTAACCCCTACTTAAAATACTGAATTTTTGGTAATATTCTATACACTAAAGCCTATGATCTTTAGTGTTGTTTTAAAATATCAAACACATTCTAAATTTGTATTTATGTATATTAAACTCTTTTCATTGTATATGGGCATCGCTTTTAATTTTTGTCAATTAATTTAGTAACACTTCATAATACTAACTAAATTGGTGAACTAACCACTATAAAATTGCTATTTTATAGAGAAACGAAAACAACAAAAGTTCCAAACCCTTTGACATTCATCATATGTTAGTGAAAGATGCAACTATGCATTAAAAATATTTTCATATTTTTGAATTTTTCTCAAAATATATGTGTTAACTCCCACCTAAAATATTGAGTTTTCCTAGAAATGTTCTATATAATCAAGCCTATGATCTTTACTGTTGTTTTAAAAATCTAACACATTCAACATTTGTATTAATGTATATTAAACTCTTTTCATTGAACATGGGCTGCTTCATTTTTTGTCAATTAATTTAGTAACACTTCATAATACTCACTAAATTTGTGGACCAACCACTATAAAATCGTTATTTTCTAGAGAAACGAGACAAAAAAGTTTCAAACCTCTGACATTCATCATATGTTAGTGAATGATGCAACAATGCATTAAAACAGTATTTTCATATTCTTGATTTTTTTCAAATCTATGTTAACCCTATAAATTTTTCTAAATGTTTTATATACCAAGCCTATGATCTTTATTGTTGTTTTAAAATTTCAACACATTCTACATATTTATTAATTTATAATAAACTCTCTTTCATTGTACATAGGCATAGTTTTATTTTCTTTCTTTTAATTTAGTAAAACTTTATAATACTCCCTAAATTGGTGGACAAACCACTATAAAATCGCTATTTTCTAGAGAAACGGAGACAACAAAAGTTCCAAACCTCTTTGACATTCATCATATGTTAGTGAATGATACAACCATGCATTAAAACAGTATTTTCATATTTTTGAATTTTTCTCTAAATCTATGTGTTAACCCCTACTTAAAATATTGAGTTTTCCCAGAATGTTCTATATACTGAAGCCTATGATCTTTAGTGTTGTTTTAAAATTTCTAAAAGATTCTAAATTTGTATTAATGTATAATAAACTCTTTCATGGTACATGGGCATCGCTTGAATTTTTGTCAATTAATTTAGTAAAACTTTATAATAATCCCTAAATTGGTGGACTAACCACTATAAAATCAAGTATTTTCTAGAGAAACTAAGACAAAAAGTTCCAAACCTCTTTGACATTCATCATATGTTAGTGAATGATGCAACTATGCATGAAAACAATTTTTTCATATTTTGATTTTTTTCTCAAAATATATGTGTTAACCCCTACAAAAATATTGAGTTTTCCCAGAATGTTCTATATACTGAAGCCTATGATCTTTAGTGTTGTTTTAAAATTTCTAAAACATTCTACATTTGTATTAATGTATATTTAACTCTTTCATGGTACATGAGCATCGCTTGAATTTTTGTCAATTAATTTAGTAAAACTTCAGATACTCCCTAAATTTTTGGACAAACCACTATAAAATCCTTGTTTTCTAGAGAAACGGAGACAACAAAAGTTCCAAACCTCTTTGACATTCATCATATGTTAGTGAAGGATTCAACTATGCATTAAAATAATATTTTCACATTTTTGAATTTTTCTCAAAATATATGTGTTAACTCCTACTTAAAATATTGAGTTTTCCTAAGAATGTTCTATATACTGAAGCCTATGATCTTAGTGTTGTTTTAAAATTTATAAAACATTCTAAATTTGTATTAATGTATATTAAACTCTCTTTCATTGAACATGGGCATCGTTTCATTTTTTGTCAATTAATTTAGTAACACTTCATAATACTAACTAAATTGGTGAACTAACCACTATAAAATATCTATTTTCTAGAGAAACTGTAATTTAAAATTTCAAACCTCTTTGACATTCATCATATGTTAGTGAATGATGCAAATAGGCATTAAAACAGTATTTTCTTATTTTGAATTTTTTCTAAATCTATGTTAACCCATATGAAAATATTGTTTTAATGCATAGTTGCATCATTCACTAACATATGATGAATGTCAAAGAGGTTTGGAACTTTTGTTGTCATTGTTTCTCTAGAAAATAGCGATTTTATTGTGGTTAGTCCACAAATTTAGGGAGTATTATAAAGTTTTACTAAATTAATTGACAAAAATTAAAACTATGCCCATGTACAATGAAAGAGAGTTTATTATACTTTAATAAAGTTTAGAATGTTTTAAAATTATTTAAAACAACACTAAAGATCATAAGCTTCAATATATAGAACATTTACCGAAAAATTCAATATTTTCGTAGGGGTTAACACATATATTTAGAAAAAATTCAAAAATATGAAAATATTGTTTTAATGCATAGTTGCATCTTTCACTAACATATGATGAATGTAAAAGATGTTTGAAACTTTTGCATTCTCATTTTCTCTAGAAAATATCGATTTTATAGTGGTTAGTCCACCAATTTATGAAGTATTATGAAGTGTTACTAGATTAATTGACAAAAATTAAAACGATGCTCATGTACCATAAAAGAGAGTTAAATATACATTATTACAAATGTAAAATGTTTTAGAAATTTTAAAACAACACTAAAGATCATAGGCTTCAGTATATAGTACATTTACCGAAAAACTAAATATTTTCGTAGGGGTTAACACATATATTTAGAAAAAAATCAAAAATATGAAAATACTGTTTTAATGCATAGTTGCATCCTTCTAACATATGATGAATGTCAAAGAGGTTTGAAATTTTTAAATTACAGTTTCTCTAGAAAATAGCGATTTTATAGTGGTTAGTTCACCAATTTAGTTAGTATTATGAAGTTTTACTAAATTAAAAGACAAAAAATTAAAACTATGCCCATGTACAATGAAAGAGAGTTTATTATACTTTAATAAAAGTTTAGAATGTTTTAAAATTATTTAAAACAACACTAAAGATCATAGGTTTCAGTATATAAAACATTTACCGAAAAATTCAATATTTTCAGAGTTAACACATATATTTAGAAAAAATTCAAAAATAAGAAAATACTGTTTTAATGCCTATTTGCATCATTCACTAACATATGATGAATGTCAAAGAGGTTTGAAATTTTTAAATTACAGTTTCTCTAGAAAATAGATATTTTATAGTGGTTAGTCCACAAATTTAGGAGTACTATGAAGTGTTACTAAATTAATTGACAAAAAATGAAACGATGCCCATGTTCAATGAAAGAGAGTTTAATATACATAAATACAAATTTAGAATGTTTTATAAATTTTAAAACAACACTAAAGATCATAGGCTTCAAGATATAGAACATTTATCGAAAACTCAATATTTTCGTAGGGTTAACACATATTTTGAGAAAATTAAAATATGAAAATATTTTTAATGCATAGTTGAATTTTCACTAACATATGATGAATGTCAAAGAGGTTTGGAACTTTTGTTGTCTCCGCTTCTAGAAAACAAGGATTTTATAGTGGTTTGTCCAAAAATTTAGGAGTACTATGAAGTTTTACTAAATTAATTGACAAAAATTCAACGATGCTCATGTACCATGAAAGAGAGTTAAATATACATTAATACAAATGTAGAATGTTTTAGAAATTTTAAAACAACACTAAAGATCATAGGCTTCAGTATATAGAACATTTATCGAAAACTCAATATTTTATGGGAGTTAACACATATATTTTGAGAAAAATCAAAAATATGAAAATATTTTTAATGCATAGTTGCATCATTCACTAACATATGATGAATGTCAAAGAGGTTTGGAACTTTTGTCTTCGCTTAGAAAATAACGATTTTATAGTGGTTAGTCCACCAATTTAGAGAATTATGAAGTTTTACTAAATTAATTGACAAAAATTCAACGCTACCCATGTACCATGAAAGAGAGTTTATTATACATTAATACAAATTTAGAATGTTTTAAAATTATTTAAAACAACACTAAAGATCATAGGCTTCATATAGAACATTTAGGAAAACTCAATATTTTCGTAGGGTTAACACATAGATTTTGAAAAAATTCAAAAATATGAAAATACTGTTTTAATGCATGGTTGTATCATTCACTAACATATGATGAATGTCAAAGAGGTTTGGAACTTTTGTTGTCTCCGCTTCTAGAAAATAGATATTTTATAGTGGTTTGTCCACCAATTTAGGGATTATTATAAAGTTTTACTAAATTAAAAGACAAAAAATTAAAACTATGCCCATGTACAATGAAAGAGAGTTTATTATAAATTAATAAATATGTAGAATGTGTTGAGAAATTTTAAAACAACACTAAAGATCATAGGCTTCATATAGAACATTTATCGAAAACTCAATATTTTCGTAGGGTTAACACATAGATTTTGAAAAAATTCAAAAATATGAAAATACTGTTTTAATGCATTGTTGCATCATTCACTAACATATGATGAATGTCAAAGAGGTTTGGAACTTTTGTTGTCTCCGCTTCTAGAAAATAGCGATTTTATAGTGGTTAGTTCACCAATTTAGTTAGTATTATGAAGTGTTACTAAATTAATTGACAAAAAATGAAACGACGCCATGTTCAATGAAAAGAGTTTAATATACATTAATACAAATGTTGAATGTGTTAGATTTTTAAAACAACACTACATATCATAGGCTTTAGTATATAGAACATTTATCGAAAACTCAATATTTTCGTAGGGTTAACACATTTATTTTGAGAAAATTAAAAATATGAAAATATTTTTAATGCATAGTTGCATCTTTCACTAACATATGATGAATGTCAAAGAGGTTTGGAACTTTTGTTGTTTTCGCTTCATAAAATAGCAATTTTATAGTGGTTAGTCCACCAATTTAGGAGTATTATAAAGTTTTACTAAATTAATTGACAAAAAAATGAAACGACGCCATGTTCAATGAAAAAGAGTTTAATATACATAAATACAAATTTAGAATGTGTTTGATATTTTAAAACAACACTAAAGATCATAGGTTTTAGTGTATAGAATATTACCAAAAATTCAGATTTTCGTAGGGTTAACACATTTATTTTGAGAAAAATTCAAAAATATGAAAATACTGTTTTAATGCATAGTTGCATCCTTCACCAAAATATGATAACGTCAAAGAGGTTTGGAACTTTTGTTGTTTTCGCTTCATAAAATAGCAATTTTATAGTGGTTAGACCACAAATTAATGGAGTATTATGGAGTTTACCAAATTAAACTACGTAGTAATCAAAAAACAATGCCCATGTACAATGAACGAGAGTTTAATATACATTAATACAAATTTAGAATCTTTTAGAAATTTTAAAACAACACTAAAGATCATTGGCTTCAGAATATAAAACATTTACCTAAAATTTATAGGTTAACACATAGATTTAGAGAAAATTAAAAATATGAAAACACTATTTTAATACATAGTTGCATCCTTCACTAACATATGATGAATGTCAAAGAAGTTTGAACTTTTGTTGTTTTCGCTTCATAAAATAGCAATTTTATAGTGGTTTGTCCACTAATTTTGTCAATTAATTTAGTAACACTTCATAATACTAACTAAATTGGTGGACTAACCACTATAAAATCGCTATTTTCTAGAGAAACGAAACAACAAAAGTTTCAAACCTCTTGACATTCATCATATGTTAGTGAATGATCCACCTATGTATTAAAACAGATTTTCATATTTTGAATTTTTTTTCAAAATCTATTTGTTAACCCCTACTAAAATATTAAATTTTCCCGTAAATGTTTTATATACTGAAGCCTATGATCTTTAGTGTTGTTTTAAAATTTTTAAACACATTCTATAATTGTATTAATGTATAATAAACACTCTTTTATTGTAAATGGGCATCGTTTTAATTTTTTTTTCTTTTAATTTAGTAAAACTTTATAATACCCCCTAAATTGGTGGACTAACCACTATAAAATTGCTAGTTTCTAGAGAAACGGAGACAACAAAAGTTCCAAACCTCTTTGACATTCCTCATATGTTAGTGAAGGATGCAACTATGCATTTAAACAGTATTTTCATATTTTTGAATTTTTTTCTAAATCTATCTGTTAACCCTTACGAAAATATTGAGTTTTCCGGTAAATGTTCTATATACTGAAGCCTATGATCTTTAGTGTTGTTTTAAAATTTATAAAACATTCTACATTTGTATTAATGTATATATAACTCTCTTTCATGGTACAAGGGCATCGTTTGAGTTTTTTGTCAATTAATTTAGTAAAACTTCATAGTACTCCCTAAATTTGTGGACTAACCTCTATAAAATCGTTATTTTCTAGAGAAACGGAAACAACAAACGTTCCAAACCTCTTTTACATTCATCATATGTTAGTGAAGGATGCAAATATGCATTAAAACAATATTTCATATTTTGAATTTTTCTCTAAATCTATGTGTTACCCTACAAAAATATTGAGTTTTTCGGTAAATGTTCTATATACTGAAGCCTATGATCTTTAGTGTTGTTTTAAAAATTTTAAACACATTCTACATTTGTATAAAAGTATAATAAACTCTCTTTCATTGTACGTAGGCATAGTTTTAATTTTTTTGTCTTTTAATTTAGTAAGACTTTATAATACTCCCTAAATTGGTGGACTAACCACTATAAAATCGTTATTTTCTAGAGAAACGAAACAACAAAAGTTCCAAACCTCTATGACATTCATCATATGTTAGTGAAGGATGCAACAATGCATTTAAACAGTATTTTCATATTTTGAATTTTTTCTAAATCTATGTGTTAACCCTACTTAAAATATTGAGTTTTCCTAGAAATGTTCTATATATACTGAAGCCTATGATCTTTAGTGTTGTTTTAAAATTTATAAAACATTCTACATTTGTATTAATGTATATATAACTCTTTCATGGTACAAGGGCATCGCTTGAGTTTTTGTCAATTAATTTAGTAAAACTTCATAGTACTCCTAAATTTGTGGACTAACCTCTATAAAATCGTTATTTTCTAGAGAAACGGAAACAACAAACGTTCCAAACCTCTTTTACATTCATCATATGTTAGTGAAGGATGCAAATATGCATTAAAACAATATTTCATATTTTGAATTTTTCTCTAAATCTATGTGTTACCCTACAAAAATATTGAGTTTTTCGGTAAATGTTCTATATACTGAAGCCTATGATCTTTAGTGTTGTTTTAAAAATTTTAAACACATTCTACATTTGTATAAAAGTATAATAAACTCTCTTTCATTGTACGTAGGCATAGTTTTAATTTTTTTGTCTTTTAATTTAGTAAGACTTTATAATACTCCCTAAATTGGTGGACTAACCACTATAAAATCGTTATTTTCTAGAGAAACGGAAACAACAAAAGTTCCAAACCTCTATGACATTCATCATATGTTAGTGAAGGATGCAACAATGCATTTAAACAGTATTTTCATATTTTTGAATTTTTTTCTAAATCTATGTGTTAACCCTTACGAAAATATTTAGTTTTCCGGTAAATGTTCTATATACTGAAGTTTATGATCTTTAGTGTTGTTTTAAAAATCTTAAACACATTCTACATTTGTATTAATTAAAAATCTTAAACACATTCTACATTTGTATTAACATTTTACACGTGCATCGTTTTATTTTTTGTCAATTAATTTAGTAAAACTTCATAATACTCCCTAAATTTGTGGACTAACCACTATAAAATCGCAATATTCTAGAGAAACGGAGACAACAAAAGTTCCAAACCTCTTTGACATTCATCATATGTTAGTGAAGGATGCAACTATGCATTAAAACAGTATTTTCATATTTTTGAATTTTTCTCTAAATCAATGTGTTAACCCCTACGAAAATATTGAGGTTTCCGGTAAATGTTCTATATACTGAAGCCTATGATCATTAGCGTTGTTTTAAAAATCTTAAACACATTCTACATTTGTATTAATTTATAATAAACTCTCTTTCATTGTACATGAGCATAGTTTTAATTTTTTGTCTTTTAATTTAGTAAAACTTTATAATACTCCTTAAATTGGTGGACTAACCACTATAAAATCGCTATTTTATAGAGAAACGAAGACAACAAAAGTTTCAAACCTCTTTGACATTCATCATATGTTAGTGAATGATGCAACTATGCATTAAAACAATATTTTTCATATTTTTTCATTTTTCTCAAAATATATGTGTTAACTCCTACGAAAATATTGAGTTTTCCGGTAAATGTTCTATATACTACAGCCTATGATATTTAGTGTTGTTTTAAAATTTCTAAAACATTCTACATTTGTATTAATGTATATTTAACTCTCTTTCATGGTACATGGGCATCATTTGAGGTTTTTGTCAATTAATTTAGTAAAACTTCATAGTACTTCCTAAATTTGTGGACTAACCACTATAAAATCGATGTTTTCTAGAGAAACGGAAACAACAAAAGTTCCAAACCTCTTTGACATTCATAATATGTTAGTGAAGGATGCAACTATGCATTAAAACAGTATTTTCATATTTTTGAATTTTTTTCAAAATCTATGTGTTAACCCCCCTATGAAAATATTGAATTTTTCGGTAAATGTTTTATATACTGAAGCCTATGACCTTTAGTGTTGTTTTTAAGAATTTAAGCACATTCTACATTTGTATTAATGTATAATAAACCCTCTTTCATTGTGCGTAGGCTTAGTTTTAAACTTTTGTCTTTTAATTTAGTAAGACTTTATAATACTCCATAAATTGGTGGACTAACCAATCGTAAAATCGCTATTTTCTAGAGAAACGGAAACAACAAAAGTTCCAAACCTCTATGACATTCATCATATGTTAGTGAAGGATGCAACAATGCATTTAAACAGTATTTTCATATTTTGAATTTTTTCTAAATCTATGTGTTAACCCTACGAAAATATTTAGTTTTCCCAGAATGTTCTATATAATCGTTTATGATCTTTAGTGTTGTTTTAAAAATCTTAAACACATTCTACATTTGTATTAATTAAAAATCTTAAACACATTCTACATTTGTATTAACATTTTACACGCATCGCTTTTATTTTTTGTCAATTAATTTAGTAAAACTTCATAATACTCCCTAAATTTGTGGACTAACCACTATAAAATCGCAATATTCTAGAGAAACGGAGACAACAAAAGTTCCAAACCTCTTTGACATTCATCATATGTTAGTGAAGGATGCAACTATGCATTAAAACAGTATTTTCATATTTTTGAATTTTTCTCTAAATCAATGTGTTAACCCCTACTAAAATATTGAGTTTTCCCAGAATGTTCTATATACTGAAGCCTATGATCATTAGCGTTGTTTTAAAATTTTAAACACATTCTACATTTGTATTAATTTATAATAAACTCTCTTTCATTGTACATGAGCATAGTTTTAATTTTTGTCAATTAATTTAGTAAAACTTTATAATACTCCCTAAATTGGTGGACTAACCACTATAAAATCGCTATTTTATGAGAAACTAAGACAACAAAAGTTCCAAACCTCTTTGACATTCATCATATGTTAGTGAATGATGCAACTATGCATTAAAACAATATTTTTCATATTTTTTCATTTTTCTCAAAATATATGTGTTAACTCCTACTAAAATATTGAGTTTTCCCAGAATGTTCTATATACTACAGCCTATGATATTTAGTGTTGTTTTAAAATTTCTAAAACATTCTACATTTGTATTAATGTATATTTAACTCTCTTTCATGGTACATGGGCATCATTTGAGGTTTTGTCAATTAATTTAGTAAAACTTCATAGTACTTCCTAAATTTGTGGACTAACCACTATAAAATCGATGTTTTCTAGAGAAACGGAAACAACAAAAGTTCCAAACCTCTTTGACATTCATAATATGTTAGTGAAGGATGCAACTATGCATTAAAACAGTATTTTCATATTTTTGAATTTTTTCAAAATCTATGTGTTAACCCCTACTGAAAATATTGAGTTTTCCCAGAATGTTCTATATAATCAAGCCTATGACCTTTAGTGTTGTTTTTAAGAATTTAAGCACATTCTACATTTGTATTAATTTATAATAAACTCTCTTTCATTGTGCGTAGGCTTAGTTTTAAACTTTTGTCTTTTAATTTAGTAAGACTTTATAATACTCCCTAAATTTGTGGACTAACCACTATAAAATCGTTATTTTCTAGAGAAACAGAGGCAACAAAAGTTCCAAACCTCTTTGACATTCATCATATGTTTATGCAACTATGCATTAAAACAGTATTTTCATATTTTTGAATTTTCTCTAAATCTATGTGTTAACCCTACGAAAATATTGAGTTTTCCTAAATGTTCTATATAATCAAGCCTATGATCTTTAGTGTTGTTTTAAAAATCTTAAACACATTCTACATTTGTATTAATTAAAAATCTTAAACACATTCTACATTTGTATTAACATTCTACACGTGCATCGTTTTATTTTTTTGTCAATTAATTTAGTAAAATTCATAATACTCCCTAAATTTGTAGACAAACCTCTATAAAACCGATATTTCTAGAGAAACGGAGACAATAAAAATTTCAAACCTCTTTGACATTCATCATATGTTAGTGAAGGATGCAACTATGCATTAAAACAGTATTTTCATATTTTTTAATTTTTCTCTAAATCAATGTGTTAACCCCTACGAAAATATTGAGTTTTCCGGTAAATGTTCTATATACTGAAGCCTATGATCTTTAGTGTTGTTTTAAAATTTCTAAAACATTCTACATTTGTATTAATGTATATTTAACTCTCTTTCATTGTACATGAGCATAGTTTTAATTTTTTGTCTTTTAATTTAGTAAAACTTTATAATACTCCCTAAATTGGTGGACTAACCACTTTAAAATCGCTATTTTATAGAGAAACGAAGACAACAAAAGTTTCAAACCTTTTTGACATTCATCATATGTTAGTGAAAGATGCAACTATGCATTAAAACAATATTTTTCATATTTTTTCATTTTTCTCAAAATATATGTGTTAACTCCTACTTAAAATATTGAGTTTTCCCAGAATGTTCTATATACTACAGCCTATGATATTTAGTGTTGTTTTAAAATTTCTAAAACATTCTAAATTTTTATTAATGTATATTAATCTCTTTCATGGTACATGGGCATCATTTGAATTTTTTGTCAATTAATTTAGTAAAACTTCATAGTACTCCCTAAATTTGTGGACTAACCACTATAAAATCGCTGTTTTCTAGAGAAACGGAAACAACAAAAGTTCCAAATCTCTTTGGCATTCATCATATGTTAGTGAAGGATGCAACTATGCCTTAAAACAGTATTTTCATATTTTTGATTTTTTTTCTAAATCTATGTGTTAACCCCTACTTAAAATATTGAGTTTTCCCAGAATGTTCTATATATGAAGCCTATGACCTTTAGTGTTGTTTTAAAATTTCTAAAACATTATACATTTGTATTAATGTATATTTAACTCTCTTTCAAGGTACATGGGCATTGTTTGAGTTTTTTGTTAATTAGTTTAGTTAAACCTCGTAATACTCCCTAAATTTGTGGACTAACCACTATAAAATCGTTATTTTCTAGAGAAAAGGAGAAAACAAAAGTTCCAAACCTCTTTTACATTCATCATATGTTAGTGAATGATGCAAATATGCATTAAAACAATATTTTCATATTTTTGAATTTTTCTCTAAATCTATGTGTTAACCCCCCTACAAAAATATTGAGTTTTTCGGTAAATGTTTCATATACTGAAGCCTATGATCTTTAGTGTTGTTTTAAAACATTTTAACACATTCTACATTTGTATTAATGTATAATAAACTCTCTTTCATTGTACATGGGCATAGTTTTAATTTTTTCTCTTTTAATTTAGCGAAACTTTATAATACTCCCTAAATTGGTGGACTAACCACTATAAAATCGTTATTTTATAGAGAAACGAAGACAACAAAAGTTCCAAACCTCTTTTACATTCATCATATGTTATTGAAAGATGCAAATATGCTTTAAAACAATATTTTCATATTTTTGAATTTTTCTAAATCTATGTGTTAACCCCTACAAAAATATTGAGTTTTCCTAAATGTTCTATATACTTAAGCCTATGATCTTTAGTATTGTTTTAAAATTTCAAAACATTCTACATTCAGTATTAATGTATATTAATCTCTTTCATGGTACACGCGGCAACGCTTTTAATTTTTGTCAATTAATTTAGTAAAACTTCATAATACTCCCTAAATTTGTGGACTAACCGCTATAAAATCGCTATTTTCTAGAGAAACGGAGACAACAAAAGTTCCAAACCTCTATGACATACACCATATGTTAGAGAATGATGCAACAATGTATTAAAACAGTATTTTCGTATTTTTGAATTTTTCTCTAAATCAATGTGTTAACCCCTACGAAAATATTGAGTTTTCAGGTAAATGTTCAATCCCGGCCCTAATCTAACTTCCAAATCCCTAATCAATCTCAAAATCACATAAACCCTAAAACTAACATTGTAACCTTTAAAATCCCATGAGCAAAGTTAAAGGAATTGAAAATCTTACATGACTGGGTGAAAGAGGAGGTCGAATTTGGGGGATTTAGCCGGAAATAGCGAGGGAGGAGGAGGGAATCGCGAGGGAGGAGGAGGGGTTGGGCGGAGAGAGAGAAAAAAGGGGAAGAAATGAGGAAAAAGAAGAGATTTTCTCTTATGTATTCATTTAACAAACTGACGGATTACCGACGGGTTTTTTCCGTCGGTATTTAATATACCCGTCGGAAATCCGTCGGTTTTTTAATATTGGCGGTCCGCTGAAATTTTGCACGGTACAGCTTCACCTGGGTGATTTTCTAAATACCGACGACCATTTCCGTATGTTCTTCGTCGGTATAGTTAATTCCGTCGGTTATTTGTCGGAATATTCCGACGAGATACCGACGGATTACGGTTTAGAGTTTAGACAGGGTGTCGAAATTATTTATATTTGTTATACGACTTTCTAAAACCGATATATTATGTTATATAATCATAAAACATTCTCAAAAAATGTTATAAATTTATTTGAGTGTTACAACTTCTGAGAACTGGCACAAGCCAACTTAAAAGTGTATGATGTTGTTCGAACGGTTTTGATTGAATGATTATATAGATGTCATGTTCAAAGTTTTAAAACTGTGAGAATACAATGGGTAGATTTTTTGTCTGATGTTATATATGATATTTAATACAAGTGTAAAAAAAAACATACTTAAGAAACCAAACTCTGGGACATTATCGACGATTCTAATAACCCTAGAATTTGAGGGTTTTGTCGAAATGCGTCGGTAAATACCGACGAATATCGATGAATCCTAGAATTTGAGGGTTCGTCAAGATTCGTCGGTATTTGCCGACACATTTCCGACAAAACCCTCAAATTCTAAGGGTTCGTCGGAAATGCGTCGGTAAATACCGACGGAATACCGACGGACATTATCAATTTAGAGTTTCAGTTTGATTTTTGTTTTACAAATCTCACCATTGTATTCTCACAGTTTTAAAACTTTGAACATGACATATATATAACCATTCAATCAAAACCGTGATATAATCAATCAATCAAAACCGTTAGATTTTTAAATCAATAAATCTAATTTATTTTTTTAATTTTAAAGTATACAACGTTTCAAACCCATAATTTGTTTTTAGAAGAAATCTACAATGTTTAAAAGTAATTTGCATATACATTCATAAAAGAGTATCTACTCTGCATCTGAGGAATTATCCGATGATGAACATGATGAATCTGAATCGCCTTCGCCAAACTCTCCAATCTCGCCCTCTTCGGTTAATTGTTGTTGTAGTGGATCAAATACTCCTTGTACTGCTTCTGGATTTATTGATATGACAACGATCCAAGGATCGCTCCTTTGCCTAATCCGCGGATAACTAATATAGGAAACCTGAAAAATTATAAATTATATAAGTCACAGTAATTATATATGATTACTCCGATGGAAAATATATTTCAACATACATACCTGGTCAGCTTGTGAAGCAAGAATGAATGGATCATAAAAATCCAGTCGCCGCCGCTAATGTACGATGTAACAATCACGCGCCGTGCTTACTCCGTGACCAACAACGTTGTCGTACCACTCACAGTTGAAGACAATACATCTCATGCCAATCATTCCCGGTACTGAATTTCCAAAATCTCGCAGACGCTATCAGAGTACACATCGTCTCCAGATGACGAAGAAACCCCACAATCAACTCTCCTTACAAGATTTTCCTTAAGAACTTGAATGCATATCCTCGAGTGCAATATCTCGATATGACTTCGCAACAAACTTTGGACCACAAACTATCTCACGTGAACCAATCTTTAGGTGGGTGCCCAGTAGCTAAACAATGGCTTACCTATAAAACAAAAAATGTTTTCTTTCATTAAAAGATAATAAGTAAAATGATTAGTTACCACTAATTACTGAGTAGACACTTACATAATCGAAAGCCATGTTACAAAGTTGTTTTGCTTGAGTTGTTCGAGTTGTTCTTCGGTCGCATCCGGTACTTTAAGCGATCTCGCCAAGTAAATACTGTAAAAACACAAAATGTTAGATATGTGTCAAAAATATTGCAAATAATTCATAGTTTTAAATCTATGTACCTCTCATATTCAAGAATGTCTTCGCAGTTTGTAAGCAAATATGTGTGCAAATGAGCATGCTCAGCCACTGTAAGTATCCGTCCGCTGACTTTCCACTATGTCGTCCAATTTGTGTAAACATGTTTGGCAAATAAACATAATAAGTTGCCCTTTCACCTCTATCATCATGTCGCGTGTGTCTTCTTCGACTTTTGTTCAACTTCGATGGAAAGTAGTATTCAGCAAAGTTTGAGGTTTCTCATTGATGCACTGAGACACTATTGATCCCTCCACCTTGCTTAAATTCTTGACCTTCTTCTTCAGATGAAACATAAACCGCTCGCACAAATAAATCCAATTGCATCGCAGGGACCACCGAGTGCCGCTTCAAGAAGATGAATAGCAAGATGTTCCATAACATCAAAAATGATGGAGGAAATATCTTCTCGAGGTTGCAAAGGATCACCGGTATTTTAACTTCCAAATTGAGAATACCATCTGATGTGAGTGATCTCGAGCATAAATCACGGAAGAAAGCACTTATCCCTACATACACGAAGAAAACAAATTCCATCAGCATATATATATATATATAAGCATTAAAAAATAATATGACAATTAATTTAACTATGTTAAATTTTAAAGTACTCCGCGATTGCTTTGTGGACATTTCGTGGCAATAGTGGAAAACGCAAAAGGAAGGAGGCTGTATCATTACATGACAATCATGGCTCTTCGCCAGTAAACTTCCCTTCACTTTTGTCAACACAATTACGCAAACTTGATGCATAACCGTCTGGAAATTTAACACTGTGTGTTATCCAATCAAAAACTCTTCTTTGCAGTTGCATCCGTCGATATATGGGAATAGGACCTTTACCGTGCTCATCAACATGAAGTTCGACGAGCACAAATATCAACCAAATCCAGTCTTGACTTCAAGTTATCCTTCGCCTTGCCTTGAACATCAAGGATGGTGTTCATCAAATTGTCGAAAAGTTCTTCTCAAGATGCATGACATCTAAACAGGCCGCAACAAATGAGTCTCCCAATAGGGAAAATCCCAGAAGATACTTTTCTTATGCCAATTATGATTTTCCCCTACACCATAAATCGGTTCATGTCCGCTTCCACCCACGCCCGGCGCTCTATCCGCACCAAAATCTCTTAATTGTTCCTTCAACTTTTGCCACTTACTTCTTCAGGTGGACTGTCAAACACCCTCTTGTTCTTTGTAAACAATGTCTTACTCTTTTTATATGGATGATCGTGGTGGTAGAAATCTCTGGGATACCAAACCAACACGCTTCCGACCATTTTTAGTTGGAAAGCATCCGTGTTGTCTTGGCAATAAGGACATGATAGCCTCCCATGCGTGGTCCATCCAGATAATATACCATATGCTGGAAAATCACTTATTGTCCACATAAGTACTGCTCGCGATCTGAAAATTCTCTTCCGCTAAACATCGTGATGTATGAACACCGTGTTCCATAATAATTGCAGCTCATATATCAATGGCTGAAGAAACACATCCAGTGATCTCTTAGGATGATCTGGCCCGAACGAATTGAGAGGAACAAAACTCCCGTCGTGATACACAAATGTGGTGGTAAGTTGTAAGGTGTCAAGATTACCGCCACAATGAATATTGTCTTCCATGCTTTCCAAATGGGCTGAAACCATCGTGCATAATGCAAGATACACATTTCTTACCTCAGATGCAAATTCTGGATATGTTGATTGAAAATGCTTCCACCGCATCGAAGGATGTGTTATCTCACCATTTGTTAAGTGCTCGCATGCCATCTCATTGGTTCTCGCTGTTCGCTCAGACTGATATAACCTCTTTAATCTTTCAGTCAACGGCAAATACCACATTCGCTTGTATGGCACCGAACTCTTCCACTCGATCCGATAACGAGGTTTCCGGCTGAATTTACAATTCTCCTCGCTCTCATCCGCTTCCAAGAATCATGCGCTTATCGATGCATACATCTATCACCTGATATGGTAAGCCAAGACCAGCGACCAATTTTTGTACCTCATAATATGAGCTAGGTGCAAGATTATCTTCAGTAGAACATCTCTAACAAAATCTGCAATCGCGATCCACACATTCTTCACCAAATTATAGTCAGTCTTTAGCGCCATCAATCGACTCATGGATGATAAAGGTGAATGCCCATCTTTACATCCTTGATACAATGGCTGCTTAGCTGCATCTAACATTTCAAAAATCTTCGCTTCTAGATTGGGTTGTTCTCGTTCTCCTTCCTCTTCACATGGGAAATTTTCTAAATTGGGTTGTTCTTGTCTATCTCCTTCCTCTTCACCGACGGTAAATTTTCTCCATATGCATCATATACCATCTGAACAGTCCCTACCCCAAAATCTACATTTGTGGTAGGTTCATCTAACCTATCGGCAGTTTGAGGTTCGCTACTACTACCATACTCAAATCTTTCTCCATGAAGATACCAAATCTTATAACCACGTGTAAATCCTTTCAAATATAAATGACTCCATACTTCCATTTTTGACACAAATATTATCCTTACAAGTAGAACATGGACATAATAAATACTTACTTGTTCTTGCTTCCGTTGACTTTGAACCACCCCATGAATTCTTGAATACCACGTATGATTCCTCCGTAGTAAATTTGTATTTGGATCCATATGAGGTTGATCTAACCAAGAACGGAAATTATAAGGAGTACCCATAATTTATATTGTTTTTGTGATTTGAATGAATGAAGGAGAGGTCGATTTATAATGAATTGAAAACTTCCGACGGAAAATATTCGCCGGTATTCCGTCGAATCATAACGGTTAAATTAACGTACAAACCCGCCGGTGTTACGCCGGTAATTTAAACGGATACTAACGGCTACATAATTCGCCGGTATTTCGCCGGAAGTGCAACGGCTGAAAATTCGTCGGTATTCCATCGGAAATGAAACGCTGTTCAATCCGCCGGTATTCCGTTGAAATATACCGACGAATTCTGACCGAATTCCAAAATGTCGTTGCATCGGCCTATTTCTTTCCGGATGTGTCAATTTTTGCAACGGTCATATTTTTGTCGCTTTTTGTCGGTTTTCCGGGATCGATGACCAAATACCGACGAAAGTATTCTGTCAGTATTTTCCGACGCAGTTCAATTTAATTTGCGAAATAGATTTCCGACAAGTTTTCGCCGGACTCGCAATCCCGACCCATTTTTCGGTCGGTTTTTCCGTCGGTATTGTCCGTGTTTTCTTGTAGTGATTTAGCTGGAAGGTGTTACTACACGGGCGGCTCACCGTTTGACCAAAGAAGCATTGTTGGATCAGAGCCGTTGGTTATTGAGTCAGTACCTGTAGTTCCGGGGAGATTAACTCCGGTGATATTGCCTCCGCATCCTCCTCCTTCTATGGCGGGTAAGAGACTACGGCTCTTTGGGGTGAATACGGAATGTGGTAATAATGACAATAATCAGCAAGAAGAGTCTTGGGTGTTGCCACGTGCCGAAATGGGTGCTTCTTCTTCAGCTCTGCGACTCAATTTATCTAGTGATCATGATGATGAGAATGATGATGGTGATGGTGATGCTGATGATCAGTTTGCTAAAAAAGGGAAGTCTTTGTAAACAAGAGAAAATGGTAAAGAGTTCTTATCTTATTCATCATCACAATCGTGACTTATATATACATACACGTAAAGTGATATCCCCAAATGTACAACAGAATCTAACGATATCTACTCTCACTTATCTTCACAACCGAACTCATCTTTATCTCCACTTATGTCGGTCTAGAGCCATCTAGACTCTCCTTAACACTCCCCCTCAAGTTGGAGAGTGCAAATCACACACTCCAAACTTGGATAACAAGTAACAAAATGATGAAGTCCCAAAGCTTTTGTCAAGATGTCTGCAAGTTGTTCGTTGGTCCGGACATAAACCGTAGTAATGAGCTTTGCTTTGACTGCATCCCTCACGCTGTGACAATCTTTCTCTATATGTTTCGTTCGCTCATGAAAGACTGGATTCGCAGAAATATAGATAGCCGCTTTACTATCGCAATACAACTCCATTGGCACTTCATGCTTAACTCCAAGGTCCTCCAAGGGTCTCTTCAACCATTTCAACTCCTTCAAAGCATCCGACATTGCGCGATACTCTGCCTCAGCCGAAGAGTGTGACACCGTGTCTTGCTTGGTTTTCCACGCCACTGGCGAAGTTCCAAGTAACACCATATAAGCCGACAACGATCTTCTCGACGTGGACACGAAGTTATAGTCGAGTCACAGTAAGCTCAGATCTTCATATCACTATCCGACCGTAGCATAACACCTTGACCTTGACTCTTCAAGTACCTTAGAACTCTCATCACCGCACTCCAGTGAGCTTCGTGGTTCATGCATCACCTGAGATAACACATGAACTGCATATGACAAGTCTGGCCTCGTTATAGTTAAGTACACCAGACGACCTACTACTCTTCAAAACTTTATAGGATCAACACACGAGGACTATCATCGGCCAGCAATTGATGATTTATCTCCATTGGCATACCGGTTTACAACCAAGCAACCCAACCTCATTGACTATATCAGCGATACTTACGCCATGATAAGAACATTCCCTGAGGTCCTCTTGCAATCTCTATTCCAAGGAAATACTTTGCTTTGCCCAGATCTTTCATGTGAAAACAATCACTCAAATACTTCTTGAATCTCATCATCATATCAAGATCATTACCCGCCACAATCAAGTCATCTACATATATGAGAACCCTCACACTCTTATCTCCCTTGATGTATGTGAATAGCGAGTAATCCTCATAAGACTGCACAAAGCCAAACCCTGTAAGAGCTTTTGTCAACTTCTCAAACCAGCACCTAGGCGCTTGTTTCAAACCATACAAAGATTTTCTCAGCCTGCACACCTTGTTTGGATCGTCTGAATGAAACCCTGGAGGTAGCCTCATGAAAACTTCTTCTAAATCTCCATGTTAGAAAGCATTATGAACGTCCATCTGATGCACTTCCCAGTTCTAGTCAGTAGCAACCTTCCGTGAAGGTTCAACAGTGTCCATCTTGGCCACTGGTGCGAACGTTTCCTCATAATCTTCTCCCTCTACTTGATGATTTCCACAATAACAAGTCAAGCTTTGTACCTCTCTATCGTCCCATCAGCATTATACTTAATTGTAAAGACCCATTTGCTACCAATAGCTTTCTTTCCTTCTGGTAAATCAACCAAATCTACCAATACCCATGTCCTACTCAGCTCGAGAGCATCCACTTCTACCCTCACTGCCTTTCGCCATTTCTTATCTTTAAAAGCTTCTTTGTAGCTCTTTGGTATCAACCCGGCCACAGCCACAAGGAAAGCCTGATGAGCATCTCGAGAACGCAGCATCAGTCACATAATCAGTAATAGGCTAATGTGTTTTACCAGAACCGAGGTCGACGACTCCATTGGAGTGGTGGTGCGAGAGATGGTGCTATGTTTATCAGGCAAGTTTTGGCGTTGTAGAGCACATAGCCACGCAACCTTACAGACTGCGTTGGTTGTCGTTGTCCTCTCCCCAGCACTTCCTCTCAATAGGTTCTTGTCGCTACCTCCATGTTAGCCGCCTTGTTATTATCTTCCTCTACTACTGAATCACGCTCTGCCACTGGAACCACTTCATTATCAACACTCTGTCTACTACACGCTCTGACTGAGAGTTGTCGCCGATGTCCCAAACTCCATCGCAACTGGTACGCTGTATCTACTTTTTCTTCATACGGAAACACAACCTCATCAAACACCACGCCCCTAGAGACAAAGAACTCATTTTCTCCATATCATAGAGCTTCCATCCTTTCTTTCCAAATGGATACCCAACAAAGATGAACTTTCTAATTCGCATAATCGAACTTGTCTTTATCTCTCCTTGCTCGCGGCGCAAAACTAAGACAACCAAACATCTTAATATTGTCATACGTTGGTCTCTTGCCATACAAGTACTCATACAGTGACTTTCCTTAAAGAACCTTCGATGGGGTCCTGTTTATAAGATGAGCAGTAGCCAGACGCTTTCTCCCCAAAACTAACCGCAGACTCGCTTGAAACAAAAGTGATCTCGAATGTTCAAGATATGGCGGTGCTTCCTCTCCACCCTGCCATTTTGTTGTGGTGAGTTCACACACGATGTTTGATGAAGAATCTCCTGCTCAGCAAAGTACCTTGACAAGCACATAAACTCTGTCCCATTGTCACTTGTAACCGCCTTGACCTTCCTTCCAAACTGCCGAGATGCCAAAGAGATGAAGTTTGGGAGGACTATTTTCACTTCACTCTTCTCAAGTAGAAGATGTATCCACACAGCCCTTGAATAGTCATCTACAATTGTGAGAAAATAAACTGCCCCACAAGACGACGGTACACGATATGGACCCCAAAGATCAGTGTGTATTAAATCAAATGAACCCAAACTTTTATTAGAACTTTCAAAACAACTCTCTTGTCTGTTTAGACTGAAAACAAATATCGCATCCACCAAACTTGTTTGGGACGCTTTTAACACCAGAAATAAACGGTAAATAACTCAAAACACCAAATGCAAGATGCCCCAGCCGACGATGCCACAAAGTCTGATCTTCCGACGCCTTGACTCGATGACCTCTCGCTACTGTCACATCTCGATAAACATAGACACCATCCTTCACCTCACCTGCTCCAATCAGAGTCCTCGTAAAACGGTCCTGCAATACACAAAGAGTATCAGTAAACATTGCGAGACAACCGGTTCGCCTAAGCAGTTTCAAGAATCGATAACAATGTACAGTTCAAATTTTGAACATAAAGAACGTTTAACAACGTAAGCTTCTCATACAACTTCAAGCTACCACTCTTAGTTGCCATAACACAACTACCATCCACAAAGCTCACAGGACAAGGTATCATACTCCTAACTCCAGTAAGTAACGTAATATCCCCTGTCATGTGATGATATGCGCCAGTATCGATAATAACTTCACCCGTTTGTACCGTACCATTCAACCTGTCTGGTATTGGGGCCGGCTTTTGATGCTCCAAAAGTGAGGTTAGCAACGCCCATTGCTCTGCACTCAGCTGTGGAATCGCAGAGTTCTGATTGTTTGTTGTCGCTCCAGTAGATGATGTCACAACTTGCATTGCATTAGCTTTGAAGTTGTTAGGTCTTCTCGCCCTCGCCTCGCCACCTCTTCCACCAGATTGATTACGCTCATTAAACCATTCCGGAATCCAATGAGCTGCCAACACTCTTCTTCTCATGACCGGATCTCCCACAATGATCACACACAATGGAGCTCCGCCCTCGAGCCACAGCAGCCATAACACCTCCGTCAATGATTCAGCTCCTCCTACCTTCGCTGAAACCAACTGGTGCTTCTTTAGGCTCAAGACGCGATGCCCCAACTTTTTCCTCACGACAACTCGTTGATACACAGAGTTAAGGTCAGGCAACGCCTCCATCCCAATTAGAGTTATACACACATTGCCATACCTTGCCTCATCCAATCCCATAAGGAATTGGTGTACCTTCTCCTCTTCATATTCCTTGGCATACACTTCAGAAGCATCACAAGTACATGCTGGAAAAGGTTTACAAGTCAACAGTTCTTCCCACTTTTGAGATAACCTCCCAAAATACTCCATCACACTAGAACCATCTTGCTTACACGAAGCCAACTCAGCTTTGAGTTGATGAACACGAACCGCACTTCCCACCGAAGCTTGAGATCATACCACATCTTGGACACATCTGGAGTGAATGGTACAGTCGATCGAATGGTGGGAGAGATCGACACTCTTATCCACCCTACAATCATCGAATTAGCCGTTCTCCACATCTCCATCTCCACCGGATTCTCCTTCTCATCAGGGATCTTCAAACTTTCGCTATTCAATGCTTCTCCAACTCGAGGACCAATCCGCATAATTCTCTCCCGTCAAAGTCACAGGAGAGATACACATTCCTGGATTGTCAGCAGGAGCAAGATAATACGGTGACATCTGCCCCTCTCCAGACTTGGATGAACTCACAATCGCTGATTTCTCCGAACTCATGTTTCCCTCTCATTAAAACAAATCTTGATCTAGCCCTTATGGCTTGTTCTTTCTCTAGACTTTAATCCATGAAGAGTCTCATCATCCTCTTCTTTTTAATATCTCTTTATTTTATTTCATTAGTTGATCTTCCAAAAGGAATTAGATCCCAGCTAGTGAATGGGAAGAAAATACGATCTTCATTGTTTGTTTGTTTTTTGGTTATAAGTTTTGTTTTCTACATGTTTCTTGATGTTCATCACTAGGGTTTTGTCGCCACGTTGAAATCGCATCTTTTTCATTTCGTATATAAATATATGTGATTGTCATAAAATAACATGTTCACATGTCTTAAACTGTCTCTAACTATCCCCATACTATCATTATGAATCTTTGTTTAGTCATCGTCTTCATAAATCCTACACTAGCCTTAATTACTACATCACCTTTTTCTTTTTATAAGATTTTAGTATAGGTTGAGTTTGCAACTGATGCGTAGAAAAAAGCTTATAAATTTCATGATTTGTACTCTCTATGCCTATCTCCCTAGCTACACTGACAAAGTGTTTCATGGTACATTCTAATGGGCCGCAGGTCCAAAGAAGCCTCTTTTTTCTCTCTAATGGTCCTATTTTATTTGTTTTGGTTACTCTTGTAATTTTTGTTCGGTTAAAGAGATTTTGCACGTTATGGGCAGAGAAAATAAATAGAAGCTACCTATGGAAAAAGGTATAATAATTCAATTTATAATACATATATAGAACAAAGGTATGGCATGTTTCCGCATTGTTTGACTTTTATGATCACATAGTCATTTAAGTTCTCAGCCATTTTTACTTATTCTAGATTATTGTTTTGTTGTTAACCGTTGGTTGATAATATCTTTGTTTGGTGTGGATTGTAAGTTGAAGTGATTTTTACCAAATCAGGTATGTCTGTAGATCTCATAAACTCATAAGTTCTTTTAGGAGGCTAGATCACCAAATCATTTATCAATTACTATATATATACATTTATACATATGCCTCTGAATAAATGCATACGTAGTTTACACATGTATAATTGTATAAATAGTTTGATGAGTAATAGTTTGATGAGTAATAGTTTATGTGGCATTTTTGCATGCAGTCCTTAGAGAATATGATTTCCGTCCTAAGATTCTCAATAAATTATAGCAATATTCATTCGTTGAATATACATGCTTATAGTTTCTATACAACTACGTACTAGTTTCTTGACTACATAACTTTGTACATGAATTAATTATCGTAAGAAAATGATCATTTACACTTAACATGGTAGCTTAAAGTTCTGAGATCATGCTTCGTGTACTTTTCTATACATTTTGTGGGCATGCCTGCTACTATATGTATGCCTAGATATACATCTAGGTACAAATCCATGTATGCGCACGCACATTAAGGTAAAATTTTTTTTATATAGTCTGTATATATATACACTACAAGAAAACAGGGGATTCTCGATGGTCAAATCGCCGGAAATTCGCCGAATAAACCGACCGACGACTTCCTCGACCAACCCGTCCGCCGGTATCGCTGGCCGAAAAAATTGCCGGAATTTCGCCGAACTTCCGACGACTTTCGACTAATACCGAAACGCCATTCATTAACTTCCGACGATATTACGACGCGGATACACGACCAGAGTTCATCGAAAACTACGCATCGACGAGAACGCTCTCCGGACACCCGGAGAGTGTTCCTGTATTCCGACAACTTTGGGTTTGAATTTACCGACGACGACGTCGCCGGAATATACCGACGAACGGGTTTGTCGGTAAATTCACGATATATGTCCGTCGGTATATTCGACGACCATTGTCCGCCGGTATATTCCGACGACCATTGTCCGTCGGTATATTCGACGACCATTGTCCGTCGGTATATTCGACGACCATTGTCCGTCGGTATATTCGACGACCATTGTCCGTCGGTATATTCGACGACCATTGTCCGTCGGTATATTCGACGACCATTGTCCGTCGGTATATTCGACGACCATTGTCCGTCGGTATATTCGACGACCATTGTCCGTCGGTATATTCGACGACCATTGTCCGTCGGTATATTCGACGACCATTGTCCGTCGGTATATTCGACGACCATTGTCCGTCGGTATATTCCGACGACCATTGTCCGTCGGTATATTCGACGACCATTGTCCGTCGGTATATTCGACGACCATTGTCCGCCGGTATATTCCGACGACCATTGTCCGCCGGTATATTCCGACGACCATTGTCCGTCGGTATATTCCGACGACCATTGTCCGTCGGTATATTCGACGACCATTGTCCGTCGGTATATTCGACGACCATTGTCCGTCGGTATATTCGACGACCATTGTCCGTCGGTATATTCCGACGACCATTGTCCGTCGGTATATTCCGACGACCATTGTCCGTCGGTATATTCCGACGACCATTGTCCGCCGGTATATTCCGACGACCATTGTCCGTCGGTATATTCGACGACCATTGTCCGTCGGTATATTCGACGACCATTGTCCGCCGGTATATTCCGACGACCATTGTCCGTCGGTATATTCGACGACCATTGTCCGTCGGTATATACCCATTTTTTTAAAAATTAATTTTACATTTTTATATATTTTTGATATTAATAAATTTAAAAATCAGAAATTTAAAACTAATAATATTATAAAATTTAAATTCATAAAACCGAAATAGGAAAAACATTCATAAAGTTTAAAATTCATACAAACCGAAATAGAAAAAAAACATTCATAAAGTTTAAAATTCATACAAACCGAAATAGAAAAAAAACATTCAAGGTTTTAAAAGCCGAAATAAACTAAGATGAACTCAAGACATCAAACGATCTAGCTTCGATAATCTCGGTGTTGAACTTCTTCCGATGCCAACTCAGCAAGGATAGTGGCATTCTCGAACGGATAGTGGCATTCTCGAAAGGATAGTGGTGTTCTGCTCCTCCAATGCCCCAACCGCTCATCTTTGTCATGTAGCTCCTCGAGAATCATGGGATCGCATACGGAGCTATAAAAGATGCTGGATAATGAAGAAGCACGACGGGCCAACCCAACTAAACGGCCTCCTTTCCTTTTAGGAACCGCCACAAAAATATTTAAAGTAAGTAAATAGGGACAAGTAAGTAATCGACATTATAAAAAAATATATTAATAAAAAATTACCTTTTCAACCATCTCATTTATTTGCAATAGACAGGTTGGTTGAAGCTCCCGTGGAGTCGCCACATCGAGAGAGGCTGAGATTGGGAAACTATTTCAGCTTCCACCAAATCAACTACACCTTTGATCACGGGTCCTGAATTTGACCCTTCGCCTTGTTAGTGTGAGCCACCTTAATGAGTTGGAGACGATCAACGGATTACCGCCATTTGCTTCGATCTAAAACCGCCATTATTAGCCAAGAAATATATAAAATATTTATTTAAAAAATATAAAGATAAATAATAATAAAAACTTACAAGTTCATCCTTCTTAGTAGACATAGAGCAAGCGCCGAGGTTGTGCACATACATACCTTTCCCCGCCACGATCGCTTCCGTTCCTCGAGTTCCTAGAAGACGCCTCGCAGCTGCCCTTTCTCCCAATGAGCTATCAACTGCTCCCACACCGCCCGCTGATGAACCGTGGCTTTGTTCTTCTGCCAAACTGTCTTCCATCGCTTATTCTGCTTTGTGTAAGAGTCCATGGCCTTTTCGTTGAATTTCTTACGGACTGCTTCCGTAAGATCGGAGTGCCGCTTGAACTCTTGCTACAAAACAAACACAATTTAATAAGTAAATATATTTAAAAAATGTAAAAACATTAAAAATGAAGAGTTACTATACCGCAAACCGACGAAACCACAACTCTCGTCGGTTGTTAGGATCACACTCCACTTTGATATCCAAAACGGAGCATGGAGTACATCATCTGGTTGATGCTCCGCTAATGCCATTTTTCGACTTGGTGAACCTGTAAAAATACAAGTTAGCAAGTTAATTAAAGGAAAAATATAACGGTACAAATAAAAAATACTAACCAAGTGCTATGGCCTCGCCGTGGGTTGGGTTGGAGAAACGGAGATGCTCTCGACCTGGTTGTTGAACCAATAGATGAACCGCATGACCCCGGATCCTGCTGAGCGAAGCGTGAGGGGCGAGGGAGCTGGAGCGGAATATATGCGGAACCGAAGTCATGAGACGATCCCGATGCACGGAACTGCCACCGAACTACGCCGAAGACGGGCTGCGGGCGGGCTTCATCCTCGCCCTATAAAAATTAATACATCAAACATATTTTCAAATCATTTCTATTTTTAATGTTCTCATTTATATATTTACAAAGGTTTTATAAACGCTTTTAAAAAACTATTAAACCTTTTATATATATATATATATATATATATGTATACAAAATTATAAAAAATTATAAATATAGAAAAATGTTGTTAAAATTTATAAATGAAGAAAAATGTTGTTAAATATTTATATTTTTTAAAAAAACGTTTTATTATACATAGTTTATTAGTGGAAACTTATAAAAAATTATAAAATTTTAAAATTCATACAAACCGAAATAGAAAAAAAACATTCAAGGTTTTAAAAGCCGAAATAAACTAAGATGAACTCGAAGACATCAAACGATCTAGCTTCGTGATAATCTCGTGTTGAACTTCTTCTGGGATGCCAACTCAGCAAGGATAGTGGCATTCTCCGAACGGATAGTGGCATTCTCCGAAAGGATAGTGGTGTTCTGCTCCTCCAATGCCCCAATCCGTTCATCTTTGTCATGTAGCTCCTCGAGAATCATGGGATCGCATACGGAGCTTGCGAAAAAGATGCTGGATAATGAAGAAGCACGACGGGCCAACCTAACTAAACGGCCTCCTTTCCTTTTAGGAACCGCCACAAAAATATTTAAAGTAAGTAAATAGGGACAAGTAAGTAATCGACATTATAAAAAATATATTAATAAAAAAAATTACCTTTTCAACCATCTCATTTATTTGCAATAGAGACAGGTTGGTTGAAGCTCCCGTGGAGTCGCCGTCATCAGAGAGAGGCTGAGATTGGGAAACTATTTCAGCTTCCACCAAATCAACTACACCTTTGATCACGGGGTCCTGAATTTGACCCTTCGTCTTGTTAGTGTGAGCCACCTTAATGAGTTGGAGACGATCAACGGGATTACCGTCATTTGCTTCGATCTAAAAAAACCGCCATTATTAGCCAAGAAATATATAAAATATTTATTTAAAAAATATAAAGATAAATAATAATAAAAAACTTACAAGTTCATCCTCCTTAGTAGACATAGAGCAAGCGCCGAGGTTGTGCACATACATACCTTTCCCGCCACGATCGCTCTTCCGGTTCCTGGAGTTCCTAGAAGACGCCTCGCAGTTTCGTCCTTCTCCCAATGAGCTATCAACTGCTCCCACACCGCCCCGTTGATGAACCGTGGCTTCTTGTTCTTCTGCCAAACTGTCTTCCACGCGTTTATCTGCTTTGTGTAAGAGTCCATGGCCTTTTCGTTGAATTTCTTACGGACTGTTTCCGTAAGATCGGAGTGCCAGTTGAACTCTTGCTACAAAACAAACACAATTTAATAAGTAAATATATTTAAAAAAATGTAAAAACATTAAAAAATGAAGAGTTACTATACCGCAAACTGACGAAACCACAACTCTCGTTCGTCGTTAGGGATCACACTCCACTTTGGATATCCAAAACGGAGCATGGAGTACATCATCTGGTTGATGCTCCGGCTAATGCCATTTTTCGACTTGGTGAACCTGTAAAAAAAAATACAAGTTAGCAAGTTAATTAAAGGAAAAAATATAACGGTACAAATAAAAAAAATACTAACCAAGTGCTATGGCCTCGTCGTGGGTTGGGTTGGAGAAACGGGAGATGCTCTCGACCTGGTTGTTGAACCAATAGATGAACGGCATGACCCCGGATCCTGCTGAGCGAAGCGCGAGGGGCGAGGGAGCTGGAGCGGAATATATGCGGAACCGAAGTCATGAGACGATCCCGATGCACGGGAACTGCTCACCGAACTACGTCGAAGACGGGCTGCGGGGCGGGCTTCATCCTCGGCCCTATAAAAAATTAATACATCAAACATATTTTCAAATCATTTCTATTTTTAATGTTCTCATTTATATATTTACAAAAGGTTTTATAAACGTTTTAAAAAAAACTATTAAACCTTTTATATATATATATATATATATATATGTATACAAAATTATAAAAAAATTATAAATATAGAAAAATGTTGTTAAAAATTTATAAATGAAGAAAAATGTTGTTAAATATTTATATTTTTTTAAAAAAAACGTTTTATTATACATAGTTTATTAGTGGAAACTTATAAAAAATTATAAAAAATTTTAAAATTTTTATTATACATGATTTACATATATATATATGTATACAAAATTATAAAAAATTTATAAATATAGAAAAATGTTGTTAAATATTTTTAAAAAATTTTAAAAACGTTTTATTATATATATTTCATTACTGGAAACATGAAAAACGTTTTTAAAAATGAAAAAAAACGTTTTAAAAAATCAAAAAACGTTTTTAAAAATCAAAAAACGTTTTTAAAAATCAAAAAATGTTCCAAAAAAACTAAAACAACAATCCAAACAACAATCCTAACTTATATATCCTAAACTATCAATCAAACAACCTAAAATCCGAGATCTAACATCCAAAACCCTAAACAATTGAGATTAAAGAAGGTTTGGGATGATTCTTACATGATTTAGGGTTTGGGGGAGGAATCGCCGGTGTAGAGGGATGAATCGCCGGTGTAGAGAGAGGAATCGCCGGTGAATCGCCGGTGTAGAGAGAGGAATCGCCGGTGAATCGCCGGTGAATCGCCGGTGGAGAGAGGAATTTAGAGAGAGAGATGCGGAGATAACGAAGAAAGAAGAAGGAGGAGGGTTATTATATCAGACGATTCCGACGGACACGGGTTCGTCGGTATTCCGTCGGTATAATTAAAATATACCAAATGCCAATTAAAAATTTTAAGCGGTTTGGTTCTCCGCAATTTAATTCGACGAATGTGTCCGTCAAGATATTCCGACGGACACATTCCGTCGGTATATTCCGACGGAATTCCGACGACTTAGTGTTTAGGGTGTTGATTTCAAGTTTCTAAATGCAAAATCCAAATCTTTGATAATATATATAGTATTTTGCATAAAGATTTAACAATAAAAATGTTTTATAACACGATTTTACACAATAACATTTTTTGTAGTGTAAGCTTATATAAATATGATTGTATAAGTATATAATGTTAAGATGAGATGTTATGAAAACAATGACATGCATACATAAATATTTTAATGAGTTGTTATATTTGAACGGTTGCGATCTAATACTATACTAAACACTTATTATGTGTTATTTTCATAGTTTTGGCATCTAAATTTATAGATTTTTATGATTGAAACTTTATAGAAACACATGTCGTCGGTATTTCGTCGGAAAATAGCGACGACATTCCGACGAACTGGACGACCTTTCCAATTTTCAATGAAACCCATTGTCGTCGCTATGTCGTCGGTATATTGCGAGGGATTTCCGACGGACCATTAAAAAAAAAAACTAATCGAATCTTCGAATCTTCATCAAACTCCCCAACCTCGCTTCCGCTCTGAATGTACGACAGCATCATGTCCAAACACAGTCAAATTCTCAACGAGTTGAACATTTTCCAAATCTTCAACTGCACGGCGTTGCTGGTAGACTCTGGTTGCAATGGTTCATCATCATCGAAGTTCCATCCACTCGTCCTCTTGGGTTGATTTATGCTACAGAACCCATGGATCGTCTCAGACGCCACCCGAGGGTAACTGATGTAGCACACCTATACATATCAATTATACAAGTATTAGTAAAATATATAACATTAATTAATTATATTGGTAAAAATTATGAATAGATTGACATACCTGATCAGCTTAAGAACCAAGAACGAATGGATCATAATATTGAAGTTTCCGCGAATGAACTGATGTAACACCAAACGCATCAATCTTCACTCCTCTATCTGGGGTGGTGTCATACCAATCACAATAGAATACGACACAACGCAATCCAACCATTCCAGAAATGGATTTCCAATATTTCTTTTATGTTGCCGTAGTAGACATCGTCACCGAAGAAGATGAAACACCAGCATCATATGTTGTCTTAGAATGACCTTTCCTTGTGAATGCATATCCTCGCACAAAATTTAGGATATGATTTGACCACATAGTTTGGTCCCTGCACAAATTCGGCGTATCCAATCATCGAACACAAGACCTCCGCCAAACCATCATTCACCTATAAAAAACATATATGATTGCAAAATTAATTAGTTTATATATATTAAATTTAAACTAATCATTTGCATAGGTAATATGATATATGACTCACATAACTACGAAGCCACGCAGCAAACCGTTATCTCTAAGTTGTCGAAGCTCATCTTCATTTGCATGCCCGTGAGTCATACTAACTCCGCCATATATACACTATATACTAAACACTTATTATGTGTTATTTTCATAGTTTTGGCATCTAAATTTATAGATTTTTATGATTGAAACTTTATAGAAACACATGTCGTCGGTATTTCGTCGGAAAATAGCGACGACATTCCGACGAACTGGACGACCTTTCCAATTTTCAATGAAACCCATTGTCGCCGCTATGTCGCCGGTATATTGCGAGGGATTTCGACGGACCATTAAAAAAAAAACTAATCAGAATCTTCTGAATCTTCATCAAACTCCCCAACCTCGGCTTCCGGCTCTGAATGTACGACAGCATCATGTCCAAACACAGTCAAATTCTCAACGAGTTGAACATTTTCCAAATCTTCAACTGCCTGGGCGTTGCTGGTAGACTCTGGTTGCAATGGTTCATCATCATCAGAAGTTCCATCCACTCGTCCTCTTGGGTTGATTTGCGTTACAGTAACCCATGGATCGTCTCTGTACGTCACCCGAGGGTAACTGATGTAGCACACCTATACATATCAATTATACAAGTATTAGTAAAATATATAACATTAATTAATTATATTGGTAAAAAATTATGAATAGATTGACATACCTGATCAGCTTGCGAACCAAGAACGAATGGATCATAATATTGAAGTTTCCGCCGCGAATGAACTGATGTAACACCAAACGCATCAATCTTCACTCCTCTATCTGGGGTGGTGTCATACCAATCACAATAGAATACGACACAACGCAATCCAACCATTCCAGGAAATTGGATTTCCAATATTTCTTTTATGTTGCCGTAGTAGACATCGTCACCAGAAGAAGATGAAACACCAGCATCATATGTTGTCTTAGAATGACCTTTCCTTGTGAATGCATATCCTCGCGTACAAAATTTAGGATATGATTTGACCACATAGTTTGGTCCCTGCACAAATTCAGATCCAATCATCGAACACAAGACCTCCGCCAAACCATCATTCACCTATAAAAACATATATGATTGCAAAATTAATTAGTTTATATATATTAAATTTAAACTAATCATTTGCATAGGTAATATGATATATGACTCACATAACTACGAAGCCACGCAGCAAACCGTTATCTCTAAGTTGTCGAAGCTCATCTTCATTTGCATGCCCGTGAGTCATACTAACTCCGCCATATATACACTATATACAAAAATATTATCAATATGAAATAAATTTATTGAATATTAATCTAAAATAAATGAATAAATATTTTACCTCTCATATTGTAGAACATCTTCACGGTTGGTGAGCAAATATGCTTGCAAATGAGCGTGCTCGGTGTCCGTAAGTCTCCGCCGTGAATTTTCCACTAAGTCGCCCTATTTCCTTGAACATGCTTGGGACAGTAACATGATATGTTGCTCTCTCCCTCTATCATCATGCCGAGCAGGTCTTCGGTGTTTTGTATGCACTTCGGTGGAAAATAATTTTCAGCAAAGATTGCAGTTTCTTCATTGATCACATTGCCACTATAGATCCTTCCACCTGCTTTGATTTTTGACCATCTTCTTCGATGATGCATATAACGCCAAAAATATACATCCATCATCTTGCCGCAGGACCACCAAGTTCCAATTCTCTTGCGAGATGAATAGCAAGATGTTCCATTACATCAAAGAATGATGGAGGAAATATCTTCTCAAGGTTGCACATGCTGACTGGTGCGTTTGTCTTCAAATTATTAATACCCTCTTCAGTCACTACTCGCTGCATAAGTCGCGAAGAAAACACTAATCCCTACATAGATAAAAGACATAATTTTCGTAAGTATTAAGTTTTTATAAGCATAATTGTTAAGTATAAAATAAATTAAATTGTAAAAATATAATATACCGCAATTGCTTCATGAACATTACGTGGCAATAATGCTGAAAAAGCAAACGGAAGGAGGCTGCATAATTACATGACAATCATGACTCTTCGCCAAGAACTTTCCTTCGCTTCTATCAACGCAGTTCCCAAATTTGATGCATATCCGCAGAAAATTTCACTTTATCTCGTAATCCAATCAAAGAACTCTTCTTTTCTAGCACCATCTAGCCGATAAATGGGAAAATGGGCGTGCCGTTCTCATCAACATGAAGTTCGAACGATCACAAATATCGACTAAATCCAACCTTGACTTCAAATTATCCTTCGTTTTACCTTGGATGTTAAGGAATGTGTTCATCGATTATCGAAGAAGTTCTTCTCAATATGCACGACATCAAAATTATGCCGCAATAGATGACTCTCCCAATATGGCAGATCCCGAAAATACTCTTTTGTGCGGTTATGTAGCTCTCCAACCGCATTGACTCGAATGTTTTCATGTCCACCTACATCTCAAGGCCCTTTCGCATCAAAATACCTAAACTGCTTCAACAAATCTTTCCCACTAACTTCCTCAGGTGGACCATCAAACACTGCTTGTTCTTCAGAACGAAGTCTTACTCCTGCGGTATGGATGATCAGGTGGTAGAAATCGTGCGGTGGAAACCAACACGTTTTCCTTCCGTTCTTTGGTTGGAAAGCATCTGTGTCATCTTGACAATATGTACATGATAGCTTCCCATGTGTTGTCCATCCAGATAACATACCATATGCTGGAAAGTCACTTATTGTCCACATAAGTCTTGCGCATCTGAAAGTTTTCTTTGCGCTAAACATTGTATGTCTCAAAACCATGCCCATAGTTGTTGTAACTCATATATTAGTGGTTGAAGAAACACATCTAGTGATCTTTTAGGATGATCTGGCCCAGGGACGAATTGAGAGAAATAAAACTCTCGTCGCATGCACAAACTCGGCCGTAAGTTATGCGGTGTCACAATAACGGCCATAGAGAATACTGCCTTCCATGCTTTCTAAATGGGCTGAAACCATCAGTAGATAATCCAAGATAAACATTTCTTCTCTCTTCCCAAATTGGATATGTTGACTTGAAATGTTTCCAAGCCTTTGCATCCGAAGGATGTCTAATCTCACCATTTGTGGAATGCTCGCATGCCATCTCATTGCTTTTGCTGTGCGCCACACCGATACAACCTCTTCAATCTTTCCGTCAAAGGCAAATACCACATTCTTTTGAATGGGATCGAACTCTTCCCTCGTCTCGATAACGAGGTTTCCACAAAATTTGCATACATTCCGTGTCTCATCCGCTTCCGGTAGATCATGCGGTTGTCAATACATACATCTATCACTTCATACGGTAGTTGAAGACCTGCAACAAGTTTCGAACCTCGTAGTATGAACCGGTGCAAGGTTATCCTCGGGTAGAATACCTTTGACAAAATCAGTAATCGTGATCCATACATTCTTCACCAAATTATACCGTCTTAATACCCATTAATCTAGTTGCGGATGATAAGACTGAATGACCATCTCTACAATTTTGATACAAAGGTTGTTTTCCGCATCCAACATGTCAAAAATCTCCTAGATTCGGGTTTGGTTCTTCCCTCTATAATGATCATGTACCATCTGCTCAGTACCTACACCATAATCTATATCCGTTCTAGATTCTTCTAACCTAATATCGGCTGAGGTTCACTAACAGGCTGAGGTTCGCTAGTACTACCATATTCATAACCAGTTTCCCCATGAAGGTACCAAACTTTATAATTACGTGAAAACCCTTTCATATACAAATGAGTCCAAGCATCAAATTCTTTTATAACCTTATTATTATTGCAAGAAGAGCAGAGGCATCTTAACATACCACTTTTTGCATCCGGTTGCTGTTGAACAAGCCTCATGAATTCTCCAATCCCTTGAACGTATTCTTTCGTAAGCAAATTGGTGTTCGGATCCAAATGAGGTTTATCCATCCACGAACGATAATAAACTTCTGAAGACATGATTTTCACGGAATTGTTATGACTAAAGAGAATGAAGAGAGAATGAAGTGTGAATGAGTTGAATGAAGAGGGGTTGTATTTATAGGAAATTGGTTACAGACCTCCGACGACTTTCCGACGAAATTTCGACGAACTGCTTTACATCCGGCTATACAACGGTCATATATATTTGTCGGCAACGGTCACATGGTTCGTCCGACGACTTTGCTGTTAATCGGAATGTCGTCGGAAATTCGTCGGAATATAGCGACGAACTTCCGACGACTACAACGGTTACATTTTTTATCGGAATATCGTCGAAAAGTCGTCGGAAAATTCCGACGAACCATATTTCGTCGGAATTCCGTCAGAAATAGCCGACGGAATTCCGACGACTTAATTTTTTTGGATTTGATCGGAAATTTGTCAGTATTCCGTCACAAATGTCCGACGACCTTGGTGTCCGTCGGAACCTCCGTCGGAATTCGGTGTGTTTTCTTGTAGTGATAGTAGATAAGTGTTAAACTTTTTGCATGAAAGATCATATATATTTTCCGGTAGATTTGAGTTCTATACTACTGTATAAACTACCCTTCTATTATCCAAATTACTCCACACTCTTTTTAGTCCCAAGATTATTAATTTATACAGTTTTTACTGTATGTCTCAAAAGGATTGTGCATAGTTGGGAAAAGTTATATAAATGTATATTCATATCCAAAAGATTGCATAAATAATAAAAGTAGAGTATTAGAGAAAAGCACGGATGCAATATTGTAATAAGTCTAGATAGTTGTGTAAGAATAAAGAGAATAAATGACATGCTATAATTATTGTTAAATAAAATAAATAATTCATCCTCTCATTAGATTCCTAACCTAAAAGAGACTGCAAATATGTAGGCCAGTTAGGGTTTTTGTAGGCACGATTGATGGGTTCTTCCCTTTCTTAAAAGTTTTTCAAATAAAAGTAATAATTTACAATTCAATTCAACTTTTAAGATATTTTTTTGGCAAAAAAAAAAACTTTTTAATATATCATGTCATTTTATACTGGTTAAGCCTCATTTCTAAAACTTGTATTTTGGGAGGCATGTTGATGCTTGCTGTTAATTATATTAAATTATTTGTCAGTTTGTTCACTTGTTGTGAGTGTAGAAATCGAAGATGTATAAATCCAGTTCTTCTATTTAACCCAACCAAATAAAGTAGCATTACGAAAAGCACTAGATTTCCATTAACTTGAGAATGTACTTGTGTTTGGAATGTACTTGGCGGATCAAGGGCCTATTATAATGGTTGGTGGAATAAAACTGAACGGCCAACATCTCTCTTTTCCTTGGAATAAAATAAATAAAATGATGTGTCATTTTCAAGCCTCTTCTCTTTCTTTTTTTTTTTATTTAGAAAAGAGATCATCCTTGAATTGAATACCTTTTATCGAAAAAAAGTGTCTGGGCAAATCATTGCAACTGAGTTAGCAGAGGAGGAGGGGAGATTCATGGCTGAACATCATCGCATCAAAGTCTACTTAACCTCTGCTATCTTACTTTTAGCGGTTATTAATACGGTACATCTTCTTAATCCCTCTATCTATCATCAATCATCGTCCTGTTTTTCTTATGAAGATCCAGACTTTTGTGGATGTCTTTTCCGTCCTTTTGTTTTGGGTTTTGACTCTTTGTTTAAAAAGGATTCAAACTTTTGTGGATCGCGTCTCACATTTTAGCAGTGTATCATAAGTAAAGTCTTTTGACTTTTTTTTTAAATTTTATTCAGGGAATTGCAGCAGAGAATCTTTCCCAGCAGAAAGCTAACTTCACGAATTCTTCATGTTTTTTTTTTTTATAATCTTAATCCAAGTCCCATTTTCATAACTGCCTCATCCATTGTTTTGATCTACTTACTTTTGTAGAATGAGATTGTGAAAGAAGTCAATGAGAATCCAAACGCTGGATGGATAGCTGCTTTCAACGATCGCTTTGCTAACTCCACCGTCAGTTTCTTACATCTTTCTCATTTATAGATACATACGAACGCTTATGATTGTTCCTCAAACTTGACTTCTCTCTTTTGTTTTCCTTTTTTTTTTTTTTTGTATTATCAGGTTGCAGAGTTTAAGCGCCTCCTCGGTGTTAAACCAACACCTAAGAACGAATTCTTAGGCGTACCTGTTGTAAGCCATGACATCTCTCTCAAGCTTCCTAAAGAATTTGACGCTAGAACTGCTTGGTCTCAGTGCTCCAGCATTGGAAGGATCCTAGGTCAGTCAATTATCTCTCTCTCTCTCTCTCTCTCTCTCTCTCTCTCTTTATTTCTTTCTCTTAAAACATGATATTATACTGTCTTGAATCTTCTTATGCTTTCTATCAAATTCCCTCCCTCCTCGGTTATAGATCAGGTAAAAAAACACTCAAAATTTTTGTGGAATTTATACTAAACCATGCGTTTTGAGATTCATTAAAAAACATTCTTTTGAGGCGTTTTTGGTTTTGTTTAGGGTCACTGCGGTTCTTGCTGGGCATTTGGGGCTGTAGAGTCACTGTCTGACAGGTTCTGCATCAAATATAACATGGTAACACCAACGCCTATCCAAAAACATTGATGATTGTATTCCATCTTTCTCTTCAAAAAGATTCTTGTGTTCGTTCCCAATGCAGAATATATCTTTATCAGTCAATGATCTCTTAGCATGTTGTGGATTCCTTTGCGGTCAAGGCTGTAATGATGGCTACCCTATTTCCGCGTGGCGATACTTTAAGCACCACGGTGTAGTCACCGAAGAGGTACAAGTTCTCTGTTTCATCTGCAAATGATATATTGGAATGGTTGATATATATTTATCGAATGTTTGCAATGTTGTTTGGTTTCCTCCTCAAGTGTGATCCATACTTTGACAATACTGGATGCTCTCACCTAGGATGTGAACCCGCTTACCCTACACCAAAATGTGTGAGGAAATGTGTTAGTGGAAACCAGCTTTGGCGTGAATCAAAACACTATGGTGTTAGCGCCTACAAAGTCAGACATGACCCTCAAGACATAATGGCTGAAGTTTACAAAAACGGACCTGTTGAGGTTGCCTTTACCGTTTATGAGGTTAGTTACAAAAAGTTTTAAAATATTTGATCAAACATGGTGATTGTTATATGGAACTCTATATTCTCATATAATCTTTTTGTTTCCACTAGGACTTTGCGCATTACAAATCTGGAGTGTACAAGCACATAACAGGTAGTAACATTGGAGGTCATGCTGTTAAGCTTATTGGCTGGGGAACTTCTGATGATGGCGAAGATTATTGGGTACGAAATCTACTTTTGAAAAACACTCTTATCAGTTTTCTATTGGCTGGAGAGTTGATGACATTCTTTTGAATTTGTTACCCAGTTGCTTGCAAATCAATGGAACCGAAGCTGGGGTGATGTAAGTCCCTTCTTCTCTCCAATCAAACTTTTTGCTTGTGATCTTTTCAAGGTCCAACATTAATTCAAGAATCTAGAGGAACACACCATATCTGACGTCTAAACTGTAATTATATTTCAGGATGGTTACTTCAAGATCAAGAGAGGAACGAACGAATGTGGAATCGAACACGGTGTTGTAGCCGGTTTGCCTTCAGACAGGAACGTCTTTAATGGTATTAATACTTCAAATGATGTTCTAGTTTCCTCATTTTAAAACTAAAGATCAGAAAACAAAAGACGTGTCTCTGTCTCGACACTCTCTGTAATATATGTAGTTTGCTTCTTGTTTCCAATGAAAAGAATCGAAAGACTCCAATAAACCCAAACAAAAGTATATTAACTACAACATATACCCTTTTAGCTTTTGCTCATGTTCAGTTTTACATGTTTACATATTAATTTATATTGTTTTCATTCTGCACAATGCATGTGTGGATACTTGAGGAGGTTGCTCTCAGTTTACTAGATTGCTCCCAGTAGTATTAGGAACTTGTTGCATAGAAACCTCGTTCAGTTGGTCGTAAGTTCCAATAAAACTCCACCAGTACAAGATCCACTGGTTCGTGCCCCGTCGTAGAAAATATCACATGTTGAAAAACTTGTTCCTCTAAAGCTGAAACCAGGAGACTGAAGATTTCCCGAACTCTCTTCTTTATCAGTAAAGATTTCTTGATTATACTTTCTAACTCGTCTGAAGTTACCAAAAAAAAGATGAAATGGAATGGAATTATAATGGAATTATAATCTTCAATCTGCAACGGAAATTTCATCTTAAGCTACTCAACTTTCCATTCTATATAAGGTGTCATTCTGTTTAGTTATTTATCTTTTATATAGTGTTAAAACTTTAATATATTAGTTATTGTGGGTGGGGTGGGGTGGGGGGTTGGGTTGGGTTCATGTGTGACTTTGATAAAATGGAACCATGTTGATTACCAAAAAAAAATTGGAACCATGTGACATAAGAACGAGGACGTACCTCTACATATGCCATCATATTAGGGCGCCACTAATGATTAACTGCATGGATGACAGATAATGTCAACTTACGTGCACATAAGAAAATACACTCATTTCTATTTTTATTTTACGATACCAATTTCTCTTCCAAAAACGGTTGGGAGCTATTTCATAAAATATTTAGTATCAAATAGCATAATCAAACCTGAGAATCATATTAACCACGTAGAAAAGTGGTATTCCAAGCTGGAATGGTTATACATATTAGAAATCCTGGAGTAAAATCATCCATGTTTTTGTTCAACAAATCAGTTAATCATGTGTTTCATTGATGAATATTGGTCAATGTTTTGTTTCTTGATGGATACGTTGAAAAGTACTACCGTCGTACATGTGCCATTTGCCATGTTGACGAATGAGACGATGTAGAATGTACGATTTATAGGAGACTTTGTTTTAATCTATTCCTCTGTTTTGATTTTGATATAAGAAAATTTAAGACAATATAAAGAAAACAATTTTAAATAACAACTTAACTATTGTTTATACTATATAATTAAACTGTCCTATAACGTACAACGGTATTTACGAGTGAAAAGAAGACAGCTTATCAAAATGACATTTTCTCCGCAAGTTAAGAAAATTTTGTCATGTGGTTTTATAGAGTGTTAATTATTCCGTATATAGCTTATTGATTTGTTTCTTTTTACAGTTGCGTTGCGTATTGTCGTTTTTAACACAAGATGATATTTTTCTATGAACGCCATATCATATTATCATTACAGTCGTTCTCCCGGAATTCGAGTAATTCAAGACTTCAAGTCATAAAATGTTATAAAATTTAACTAATACTAAATAGTATATTACAATAATGCTGAAGAATTATGAAATCAGGAAGAAGCTCAATGCTTCCACTATAAATGCTCGCATTGTTGATCTATGTATGTATATTCATCAAAACACTTGTTCCATCAATTACACTTCCTCTTCGCTCACAAGACTTAACAAGAAGCTTAAAGGAAAAATGACGAACATCTTTTGTTTTTCGATCCTTGCCAACTTCCTGCTCGCAATGCTATGCACGAATATGATCATCTCTGTGTCTGCAGGCTGGATGCAAGCTCACGCAACCTTCTATGGCGGAAGTGATGCTTCTGGTACAATGGGTTAGTTAATTTTCTTCCTGTTTTAGGGTTTCTTTCTTCTTCTCCAAGAAACTCTTCGAAGCTCTGACTTGTCTTTATATATGCAAGTAAATAATTAATCAATATCCGCTATAACTTTTTTTATAATCCGGTCAGGTGGAGCATGTGGATATGGCGATCTCTACACCGATGGTTACAAAACAAACACGGCGGCGTTAAGCACTGCACTGTTCAACGACGGCAAATCATGCGGAGGTTGTTACCAAATGGTGTGCGATGCGACCAAAGTGCCACAATGGTGTCTTAAAGGGAAATGGATAACAATCACAGCTACTAACTTCTGTCCTCCCAATTACGCTTTACCAAACGATGATGGAGGTTGGTGCAATCCTCCAAGGCCTCACTTCGATATGGCTCAGCCTGCTTTTGAGACCATCGCCATTTACAGAGCCGGAATTGTCCCTGTTCTCTATAGAAAGTAACCAAAAACAATCTAAGATCTCATTTCAATATTCATATACTTATGTGGTGCTAAGTTTCTTATAACTGTAGGGTTGGATGTAGAAGAAGCGGAGGTATGAGATTCACCATGAACGGTAGAGATTACTTCGAGCTTGTTCTCATCTCAAACGTCGGAGGTGCAGGTGATCTGTCCCAAGTGTGGATCAAAGGCTCCAAGAGTAACAAGTGGGAAACAATGTCAAGAAACTGGGGAGCTAATTGGCAAAGCCTTACTTACCTTAACGGACAAAGTCTCTCTTTCAAAATCCAAGCCAGTAACGGTAAGATAAAGACAGCAATCGACGTTGTTCCTTCATACTGGCAGTTTGGTCAGAGCTTCAAGACCAACATTAACTTCTGATAACTATGGACTACTGTAAATGAAAACTTGATTACTTCGATGAAATGTTTTACATATTTTGAATACAAATAATGACATGAAACCGAATATCCGGAGAAAGTGTTAAAGCTCTTCTCATAATATCAAACTATGTCAAACAGTTATCAAGTCTCTCTTTCATTCCTCATCACACGGTTACGCTCTCCCTTGCGGAATCGTTCCAACATGATCTGATCAGTTGCAGCTTGTCTGCTTTTCCCTGAATTAGCAGCATCATTATTAGTTATTACTACTAGGCGACGGTGGTTTAGGTCCTTGGCCATCAGCTTGAGGTCCTCTATCTTTGTATAGCTCGGGATGTTCTGCGTGTTTGAAAAGTTTAATGACGACGACCAAAGATATTCAAATGATTCAATCCTAAGAACACTTTATTATAAGTCAGCTGCATTATTCATGTAAGCATATTTCATCTTCCTACATATTAGCTCAGATTACGGTTTAAGAAACCCATTCTATATATAAATACTAGTTTCTCAATGCATGCTGCAGGTTCTTCTTCTTTCATGCATCAGATTCTTTAAAATATGTATTTTTTTAGTGTGTTAATCTATGTTGCATGGAAACTCGGTTGAAGGTACGTTTCACGTTTCGGAAACATTTCGGAATCCGAATCTTTCAGAAACTCGCGGAAACGCATTGGAAACTCGTTTCTTAAAAATCTCAGTTTGGAAACTTAGTGAAAACTTGCGTTTCTATTTTGGAAACTCGCGTTTCTGTTCTGGAAATGCTAAAACTTTCCAATTAGTTATGAATTGTTATTATGATTTTTATTTTAGTTAAACTATTTAATATTTAAGTATTGAGTTTTTGTTATTTTGAATTTTTTATATGATTTTGATGTTTAATAATTATTTATTTTTTTCGTATGATTACATAGAATAGATATTTGTTTATTTGTATTCTAAGATATAGTAAACATGATAAAAATGAATGCAATTATTAATCAGTTATATATATATATATATATATATACACGTTTCTAAATTCCAAAGCATAAAAAATCAAAAATCATGTTTACGTTTCGAAACGTTTCATTTCAACGTATCCGTTTCTGTTTCCATGCAAAGTAGGTGTTAATATTTTAGTGTTACGTAATGCAAAAGATAATAATTTTAACTCATCTACTCATCATAACGGCCACACCACACCACACCACACCAGAACATTTTTAATACAATAGAGTTAGCTAGGTTTGGTAACTGACATGTATGTTTCATTCATGGGATAATGTCGGCTAATGTGTCAGAGGCCACGTTCCATTGATCCAACCTGTCTCTGGTCAACTTTTCTCCCATCCTTCTTTTATAGGAGTATTTCATATCTTGAATATTATATGAATTAAAATGTTTCGATTTATACATTTCTGCCGTTTAATTTGTTGTTTAAAATGTGTTTTTTCAATTTTGAGTTACTGTCAACCTAATTACCTAACATCAAAACAACAAAAAAAACGTTGATTTGTTAGATAGGTGACTACTAACTAGTATTAGAGCATAATTAATGAGAGTTTTTAGAAGTGAGATTCTTAACGTAATTTAAAAATCAATTTTTAATTTTTAAATTACGCTAAGAATCTCACCCCTAAAAATCCTCATTAGTCATAGTCTAACGAGGATGATAAATCCTTACATACATAAAACAAACAATCAAAATAAAAATATTATATTAGATTTTACCTTTAAAAAAAATATTAACATTTGATTAAATAATAAGAGAGAAAAGTCAACTGATTAAAATATTATTTTTGTGCTATTTATATTGATGGATCATTTACATTGTATTTAACGATCGGCTGGGTAGAATATGATCGTTCTGCTTCGTAAACCATGAACCAAAAATAGAAAGCTTTTTATCCAAACATACGAAAAACAACGAAGCAAAAATGAAAACCATTTTCTCAAAAAAGTTGGTCTCATATAATAAAGAATACAGTAAATGGGTAGGTACTAGGTATTGGTACAGAGAATTGAGAGAACATAATAATTGAAAAGAATATGTATGGGCTACGTACGAAAGCAATTTCTTTATTAATCGGACGGCTAATAGGAGCCATCAAGGTTGACCACGACGTGACGACATAGTGGCCTTATCCCTGGGCCATCTTCACCTTCACTGTAACTCTTTCTCACTCGCATCGTCTATAATACAATAGCATTTGATTCTCTTAAAGTCTCTCTTCCCGCTGACCAAAAAATAGTTTCCCTTCCTATTTTTTTTTTTTTTTTTGAATAATATGTAAAATTTATTCAGAAAAAGTTATGTTTTACAGACTAAGCTACTTGAAATTTGAGATTTTGAGGTTTTTGAAAAGAAACAGAGCATAATGTTTTCCAAAGCTTCTATCGTGTGGCAAACCAAGCCTGAAGAATAGTTCCGTAACGTCGAGCCCTCCTTGAACCCAACAAGAGACACTGGTTTCGAATCTGTCTATCAATAGTCTTGATCATTACGGAGTGGTAAATAGTTCCCTTCCTATTTACCACTTCATAAGAAAAATATTACATCTTAAATCTTAAAGATCTATCTTATCGTAAGACAAATCATGACATGAAGACTGTTGCACACTTGAGATTATCAACCATGATCGAATTAACTTGAATGATTAATGCCTCTAACTTGAAAATGGGAGAAATCACAGTTCAATATGTTTGTTTTCATTCAATTTTATCAAGTTATTCTGAAGATTTTTTAAAAACTTGTTTGGTGAATTCTTATGATTAAAATTATAGTCGCAAATGATAAATTTTAATATTAACTTTGCCAGACTTATCAGTATCAAGCATTTATGACCGGACTACTATATTGGCACTCTTAGTCATCAACTGCTGTGCTTTATACTATTCATGCATATGTTTTGTAATACTGCATACTAAGAAATCAATATTATGACGAACCAAACCCGTAATTTAAGGCAATAAGTGCTCAATCTTTAAATTATCTGAAGAGCTAAACATCACCATCTACTACTTTTCTACACCAAATTATAATCTACCCAAATTCAATAATAACTAGATCGTGAAATGTAATAAAAAAGTAAAAATAAAAAAAATCATAGATTTTAATTTTAAAGTGTACGTGGCTTGAAAATAAGATATTTTTTGGTCCAATTGAAAATAATATGTTTAAGCTGAATATATACATATTTTTGTAATACACATTCTTACAACATTTTTTTGATGGAGTTATATGCATAACTTATAGACAGAAGAAATTCTGACAATTATTTTGTTATTGAAAACTCGACCGTCCCCATTGATATGTATGCATGCCCACCTTACGCGATATGTATGATGAGATGATTACTTTTTTTTTCCCCATTTGTTAACGGTATGGGAACCGTAGCATTACAAGAAAATCGAAAATTGCTTTAACTAAAAATACTTATTTTATCCAAACCTACCTTTCATCTAGCATTCTCATACACTATATATATTACTCTTCTCTATCGGGTTGTTTCATATCAAAACCTCCTGCTTTCGTTATCTACTAGTACTTGTTTCTTTAAAAAGATTGTTTTCGTTTGAAAAATAAAAGGGCATGGTTTTGCCTTCTTCAACACCGTCTCTAACCACCGGAAAGAAGGCTAAAACCTCGCCGGAATGTAACTTTCCTGTGATCGATTTCTCTTCACACGACCGGTCAAAACTATCGGAGAAAATCGTGAAAGCCTGCGAGGTTAATGGCTTTTTCAAGGTGATAAACCATGGAGTTAAACCGGAGATAATTTGGACATTTGAGCGTGAGGGTGAACAGTTCTTTAATAAACCGGGAACGGAGAAGCAACGAGCCGGTCCGGAGAGCCCATTCGGTTACGGTTGCAAGAACATCGGGTTTAATGGAGATTTGGGTGAGCTTGAGTATCTTCTTCTCCACGCAAACCCAACGTCTGTCGCTGATAAATCTGAAACTATCTCACATGATGACCCCTTCAAGTTCAGGTGGGTATAACAAAGTTTGTTCCTTCTTGGTATTTATTACTGGTTTTTAACTAACTTTAATTTGTAAAGTTATAAAATATAGTTTCAAAAAAAAAAAGTTATAAAATATAATGGTAACTGAACCTAGTTTATTTCCTGCCATACAAAAAGAGACGAAAAATACATTTTAAACGTCTGCAGTTATATATATCATGATAATGCATGTCTTTATCCAAACGTACATCATAAACACTTTTATTTTATATCTGAAAACAAATTAGACATAACCCACATTAATATTTTAGACAAACAAACCATATGACACGGGTTTTAATTTTTTTATCTTTGAAAAACGACGACACGGCTTTTATTTTTTATTTGTTTTTGCTCATTTATTGTCATTATTATAGTTTCTCATCTATTATAATTTAATACTTTTTCCATTTCAAAATATATGATATTTCGAAAAGTTTTTAATGTTTTAAATATTTTTTTATGTTTCAAAATACATGATGTTTTGATATTTTTATATTAGTTTTACTGTTGTTGAAAACTGTGTGACCAATAATATTTTATAATATTTTTGATAATTGATTGAACTATTTTATATATTAAATATTTTTTTCTTTCCAAATGTATTAATTCCTCTTAATTCTTGTGTTTTCAACACCAACTATATTATTTTGAAAAAAGGGAGTATTTAAGTTAGTACAAATAAATAATCGTACCAACCTAGGTTCACCTGATAATTTAAAGTAAAAATAAAAAATCATAGATTTTAATTTTAAAGTGTACGTGGCTTGAAAATAAGATATTTTTGGTCCAATTGAAAATAATATGTTTAAGCTGAATATATACATATTTTTGTAATACACATTCTTACAACATTTTTTTGATGGAGTTATATGCATAACTTATAGACAGAAGAAATTCTGACAATTATTTTGTTATTGAAAACTCGACCGTCCCCATTGATATGTATGCATGCCCACCTTACGCGATATGTATGATGAGATGATTACTTTTTTCCCCATTTGTTAACGGTATGGGAACCGTAGCATTACAAGAAAATCGAAAATTGCTTTAACTAAAAATACTTATTTTATCCAAACCTACCTTTCATCTAGCATTCTCATACACTATATATATTACTCTTCTCTATCGGGTTGTTTCATATCAAAACCTCCTGCTTTCGTTATCTACTAGTACTTGTTTCTTTAAAAAGATTGTTTTCGTTTGAAAAATAAAAGGGCATGGTTTTGCCTTCTTCAACACCGTCTCTAACCACCGGAAAGAAGGCTAAAACCTCGCCGGAATGTAACTTTCCTGTGATCGATTTCTCTTCACGACCGGTCAAAACTATCGGAGAAAATCGTGAAAGCCTGCGAGGTTAATGGCTTTTCAAGGTGATAAACCATGGAGTTAAACCGGAGATAATTTGGACATTTGAGCGTGAGGGTGAACAGTTCTTTAATAAACCGGGAACGGAGAAGCAACGAGCCGGTCCGGAGAGCCCATTCGGTTACGGTTGCAAGAACATCGGGTTTAATGGAGATTTGGGTGAGCTTGAGTATCTTCTTCTCCACGCAAACCCAACGTCTGTCGCTGATAAATCTGAAACTATCTCACATGATGACCCCTTCAAGTTCAGGTGGGTATAACAAAGTTTGTTCCTTCTTGGTATTTATTACTGGTTTTAACTAACTTTAATTTGTAAAGTTATAAAATATAATGGTAACTGAACCTAGTTTATTTCCTGCCATACAAAAGAGACGAAAAATACATTTTAAACGTCTGCAGTTATATATATCATGATAATGCATGTCTTTATCCAAACGTACATCATAAACACTTTTATTTTATATCTGAAAACAAATTAGACATAACCCACATTAATATTTTAGACAAACAAACCATATGACACGGGTTTTAATTTTTTTTTTTTTTTTTAAAAAAAAATTGGGTTTCTTAGGGATAATCATGGCTTTATTGATTTCTATCACTACAGTTGCTCTCTGCGTCAGCAATTGTTGAGCGTGTTGACTAAATGCCACGTGTATTTTCCTTTTGTAGCTCGGCCACGAACGATTACATACGCGCCGTTAAAGATCTGGCATGTGAGATAATTGATCTAACGGCCCAGAATTTATGGGGCCAGAGATGTACCAAGGTGAGCGAGCTAATCAGAGATGTCCGTAGCGACTCAATCCTGCGGCTGAATCACTATCCACCTGCACCGTACGCGCTGAGAGGCGTTAGCCAAATAGGTTTCGGGGAGCATTCTGACCCTCAGATATTGACGGTGTTAAGATCCAACGACGTAGATGGCCTTGAAGTTTGCTCACGTGACGGCTTGTGGATCCCTGTACCATCTGACCCTACATGCTTCTACGTGTTGGTCGGTGACTGCCTTCAGGTAATTTCAAAACAAAGTTTCCATTTTTAGCAAGTGCTTAAAAACAATTAATTATGGTTAAATCGTATTTAAATAAAAAAAAAACAAAATAAGGTCAATTTCCCTCGCATGCAATAACTAAAGTCACAAATTAAGATCCTATACTTAAATTGCTAATTAATATTTGTTAAGAAAACAATAGGCATTGACGAATGGGAAGTTCACTAGCGTGAGGCACAGAGTATTAGCTAACACGGCAGGGAAGCCTCGAATGTCGGTGATGTATTTTGCGGCACCGCCGTTGGAGGCAATAATATCACCGTTGCCGGAAATGGTATCGCCGGAAAATCCACGAAGATATAATACATTCACATGGGGTGACTATAAAACAGCTACCTACTCCCTCCGTTTAGACGTTCCCCGTCTCCAGTTCTTCAAAACTTCATAAGTATTAATATACACACCAGCTGAAACTTATATATATATATTTTTTTTCTTTTGCAGAAAATTTTATGATTGTTGGTTTGTTATACAAAATACTAGCTACACCATGTTAATGTATAGTTTTACACGATAAAGTAAAATTAATAAGTCACAATATATACATCAGTAGTATGCAGTTAATTCTTTTGTACGTAAACGACGATTGGCAGTTATTATAGTCTATATAGATAGTGACTAATGCCTAAGTCTAACCAATTAGAATGTTGATTCTCAAATTAAGAACGTTTCAAAAGCTTAATGAACATGAACTCTCCTCACAAACAGGTAGTTACTATCTCTACTTTCTACCCTTTTCAGGCTCGGTTGACTTCTTTCTTCTTCTTTTTTTGAAGAAAAGACATTCCGGTACACCGTACACCGGAGAAACATTTTATCTAGGTTACATGAGCTTTTGCAAAAGAACTAAACAAGCAAATGTATAAGAGGAATAAGAGAAGATCGGAGTGGGAAGAAATTTCTTCGGTGACCGGTTAATAAAATTACACGTGACTTCTCATGGGCTGGCGCGTCCCCGAAGGGTCGGTTGATTTTCGGTATCACTAACATTTGTAGAATCTTCAACGAAAACCCATTTCCTAATAAGTTTGTTGTACTTGTCTCTATCATTAACATGGTAGTTGAGCTGTGGGTTTTCGTTGAAGATTCTACAAATGTTAGTGAATACACTGTTATAAACAGATTCTTAATTTGGATGCGGCCCAATACGGCAATACTGTACTGCTCTATTGATGTTGGAGATCTTTTAATATGGGGCATTTGCGTAACAAAATGGGCTTACAATTAAATTGGACTAGCTAGATGCATGTGAACAAAGGACTATCTTTTCTAGACAACAGACAAGTCGTTGTTTGGTGTGTTTATGGTTTCATTTCATGCGACGTCTTTGATATCTCTACCCCCGAGACGACACAAGAACGCTGTCTGTTTCTTTACCGATAAGTCTTCCTCTCACACTCTTTAACTAAAATCATGGCATCGTTGATTCGATCACGATTCAAAACAAGTTCAGTTTTCAAAGTAATGTCTTCGTGCAGATTCGTATTTTTGCAGTGTTGATCGATTGAAACCATTACTCTTGGGCCATGTCGTGGTCCAAGGCATGGAGAGGGACTCGGGTTTCTTCATATTTACACAACATTCATCGAACATCGAGGTAAAATGAATCGAATCCTCCCTGATATGCTTATTAACTGTTTGTTGAAATTTCTCCTTTTTTTTTTTGGCACTTGTTACATCATCAACCAAAGATTCTTATTGAATTAAGAGTTAGTTAAGCTTGTGAGAGATGCTTGTGTAGGACTGTGCCTCTTGTTCCTTGCTCTCGTTATGGAGCTTGTAATGGCAATCAGCATAATCTCCTAAGCAAGAGAGAGCTTTGGGGAAGCTCATCTTCGTTTTCCCACTCTAAATCCATGTTACTTGGTGGTGGTGCTCATCGCCAGTATTCTACTCACTCGATAACAGAAACCAAATCGAAGAAAATGCTCTACTATCTCACTGCTGTTGTCTTTGGCATGGTTGGCCTAACCTACGCTGCTGTGCCTTTGTATAGAACATTCTGCCAAGCTACTGGTTATGGCGGTACTGTTCAACGCAAAGAGGTATATTTATATATATACAAGTCAACCATTTCTCTATTCCTTTCACAATTATTCTTAGTCTCTGTCCTAATCTTTGCTCCACTGTTTTTTTTTTGGGACTCATACTACTACAGACTGTTGAGGAGAAGATTGCTAGACATTCAGAATCTGGCACGTCACTGAAAGGTACCTCTAGATGTTAAAATGGGGTTGAAACCCGCGGGCCTAATGAACTTTAGTATAAACAGGCGGACCCGTGACTCGTTTATTATGATATAAAAATAAACGGGTTTATACGGGTCCGCCCGTTTAGGTCCGTCTCGTTAATTGGTATACCCGCTAAATAAATGAGTACCCATTTAAGCCCGTTTGTGAGTTAAAAAAATTATATTTAAAGATTATTTTTTCAAAATTTTTTTTTTATAATTTTTGTTTTGAAACAAAATAGTTATATTATATATAGTTTGTGTTACAAAACAAATATATATAGTTTGTGTTTTTTTTTCTAGAAAAAAATTTAGGTTATAATTGTGTTTAAAACCTACTAAAATTTGTTGATGTTATTTATGATATTATGAACTGATTAATATTTAATAAAAGTAAAGTATTTTTTTCAAATTTTGCTTTAAATGAAATTTCTATTTATTATAAGTTTTACAATAAAATAAATACTATTAAAAATTATATAAAGATATGACAAAAGATTATTGACAAAATTTCTATTGGCAGGTGTTTTTCTACATTGATCCTAAGTTTGAGACTGATTCAAGAATGGACGGAAACAATGCCCATGTTCAATGAAAGAGAGTTTAATATACATTAATACAAATGTAAAATGTGTTAAAAATTTAAAACAACACTAAAGATCATAGGCTTCAGTATATAGAACATTTACCGGAAAACTCAATATTTTCGTAGGGGTTAACACATATATTTTGAGAAAAATTCAAAAATATGAAAATATTGTTTTAATGCATAGTTGCATCTTTCACTAACATATGATGAATGTCAAAGAGGTTTGGAACTTTTGTTGTCTCTGTTTCTCTAGAAAATAACGATTTTATAGTGGTTAGTCCACCAATTTAGTTTGTATTATGAAGTGTTACTAAATTAATTGACAAAAAATGAAACTATGACCATGTTCAATGAAAGAGAGTTTAATATACATTAATACAAATGTAGAATGTGTTAAAACTTTTAAAACAACACTAAAGATCATAGGCTTCTGTATATAGAACATTTACCGGAAAACTCAATATTTTCGTAGGGGTTGTTAACACATAGATTTTGAAAAAAATTCAAAAATATGAAAATACTGTTTTAAGGCATAGTTGCATCTTTCACCAACATATGATAAACGTCAAAGAGGTTTGGAACTTTTGTTATCTCCGTTTCTCTTGAAAATATCGATTTTATAGTGGTTAGACCACCAATTAATGGAGTATTATGAAGTTTACTAAATTAAATGACAGAAAATCAAAAAGATACTCATGTACAATGAAACAGAGTTTAATATACATTAATACAAATGTAGAATGTGTTTAGAAATTTTAAAACAACACTAAAGATCATTGGCTTCAGTATATAGAACATTTACCGAAATACTCAATATTTTCGCATGGGTTAACACATAGATTTAGAGAAAATTTCAAAAATATGAAAATACTGTTTTAATGCATAGCTGCATCCTTCACTAACATATGATGAATGTCAAAGAGGTTTGGAACTTTTGTTGTCTCTGTTTCTCTAGAAAATAGCGATTTTATAGTGGTTAGTCCACCAATTTATGGAGTATTATGAAGTGTTACTAAATTAAATGAAAAAAAATGAAACGATGTCCATGTTCAATGAAAGAGAGTTTAATATATATTAATACAAATTTAGAATGTGTTAAAAATTTTAAAACGACAATAAAGATTGTAGGCTTCAGTATATAGAACATTTACCGGAAAACTCAATATTTTCGTAGGGGTACACATTGATTTAGAGAAAAATTCAAAAATATGAAAACACTGTTTTAATGCATAGCTGCATATTTCACTAACATATGATGAATGCCAAAGAGGTTTGGAACTTTTGTTGTCTACGTTTCTCTATAAAATAGCAATTTTATAGTGGTTAGTCCACCAATTTAGGGAATATTATGAAGTTTTACTAAATTAATTGACAAAAATTTAAAACGATGTCCACGTACCATGAAAGAGAGATTAATATACATTAATACAAATGTAGAATGTTTTAGAAGTTTTAAAACAACACTAAAGATCATAGGCTTCAGTATATAGAACATTTACCTGAATACTCAATATTTTCGCATGGGTTAACACATAGATTTAGAGAAAATTTCAAAAATATGAAAATACTGTTTTAATGCATAGCTGCATCCTTCACTAACATATGATGAATGTCAAAGAGGTTTGGAACTTTTGTTGTCTCTGTTTCTCTAGAAAATAGCGATTTTATAGTGGTTAGTCCACCAATTTATGGAGTATTATGAAGTGTTACTAAATTAAATGAAAAAAAATGAAACGATGTCCATGTTCAATGAAAGAGAGTTTAATATATATTAATACAAATTTAGAATGTGTTAAAAATTTTAAAACGACAATAAAGATTGTAGGCTTCAGTATATAGAACATTTACCGGAAAACTCAATATTTTCGTAGGGGTACACATTGATTTAGAGAAAAATTCAAAAATATGAAAACACTGTTTTAATGCATAGCTGCATATTTCACTAACATATGATGAATGCCAAAGAGGTTTGGAACTTTTGTTGTCTACGTTTCTCTATAAAATAGCAATTTTATAGTGGTTAGTCCACCAATTTAGGGAATATTATGAAGTTTACTAAATTAATTGACAAAAACTAAAACGATGCCAATGTACCATGAAAGAGAGATTAATATACATTAATACAAATGTAGAATGTTTTAGAAGTTTTAAAACAACACAAAAGATCATAGGCTTCACTATATTGAACATTTACCGGAAAACTCAATATTTTTGTAGGAAAATTAAAACCAATTTAGGGAGTATTATAAAGTTTTACTAAATTAAAATAGAGATTTTATAGTGGTTTCTCTATAAAATAGAGATTTTATAGTGGTTAGTCCACCAATTTAGGGAGTATTATAAAGTTTTACTAAATTAAAAGGCAAAAAATTAAAACTAAGCCCATGTACAATGAAAGAGAGTTTATTATCCATTAATACAAATATAGATTGTGTTTAAAAATTTTAAAACAACACTAAAGATCATAGGCTTCAGTATATAAAACATTTACCGAAAAATTCAATATTTCCGTAGGGGTTAACACGTAGATTTTGAAAAAAAATCAAAAATATGAAAATATTGTTTTAATGCATAGTTGCATCATTCACTAACATATGATGAATGTCAAAGAGGTTTAGAACTTTTATTGTCTCCGTTTCTCTAGAAAATAACGATTTTATATTGGTTAGTCCACCAAATTTAGTTAGTATTATGAAGTGTTACTACATTAAATGAAAAAAAAATGAAACGACGCTCATGTTCAATGAAAGAGAGTTTAATATAGATTAATACAAATGTAGAAAGTGTTAAAAATTTTAAAACAACACTAAAGATCATAGGCTTCAGTATATAGAACATTTACCGGAAAACTCAATATTTTCGTAGGGGCTAACACATATATTTTGAGAAAAATTCAAAAATATGAAAATGATGTTTTAATGCATAGTTGCATCTTTCACTAACATATGATGAATGTCAAAGAAGTTTGGAACTTTTGTAGTCTTCATTTCTCTATAAAATATCAATTTTATAGTGGTTAGTCCACCAATTTAGGGAGTATTATGATGTGTTATTAAATTAATTGACAAAAAAACTAAAACGATGCCAATGTACCATGAAACGGAGTTTAATATATATTAATACATATGTAGAATGTTTTAGAAATTTTAAAACAACGCTAATGATCATAGGCTTCAGTATATAGAACATTTACCGGAAAACTCAATATTTTCGTAGGAGTTAACACATAGATTTAGAGAAAAATTCAAAAATATGAAAATACTATTTTAATGCATAGTTGCATCCTTCACTAACATATGATTAATGTCAATGAGGTTTGGAACTTTTGTTGTCTCCGTTTCTCTAGAAAATAGCGATTTTATAGTGGTTAGTCTACCAATTTAGGGAGTATTATGAAGTGTTACTAAATTAAATGACAAAAAATGAAACGATGCCCATGTTTAATGAAAGAGTGTTTAATATACATTAATACAAATTTAGAATGTGTTAAAAATTTTAAAACAACACTAAAGATCATAGGCTTCAGTATATAGAACATTTAGGAAAACTCAATATTTTCGTAGGGCACACATTGATTTAGAGAAAAATTCAAAAATATGAAAACACTGTTTTAATGCATAGTTGCATCTTTCACTAACATATGATGAATGTCAAAGAAGTTTGGAACTTTTGTAGTCTTCATTTCTCTATAAAATATCAATTTTATAGTGGTTAGTCCACCAATTTAGGGAGTATTATGATGTGTTATTAAATTAATTGACAAAAAAACTAAAACGATGCCAATGTACCATGAAACGGAGTTTAATATATATTAATACATATGTAGAATGTTTTAGAAATTTTAAAACAACGCTAATGATCATAGGCTTCAGTATATAGAACATTTACCGGAAAACTCAATATTTTCGTAGGAGTTAACACATAGATTTAGAGAAAAATTCAAAAATATGAAAATACTATTTTAATGCATAGTTGCATCCTTCACTAACATATGATTAATGTCAATGAGGTTTGGAACTTTTGTTGTCTCCGTTTCTCTAGAAAATAGCGATTTTATAGTGGTTAGTCTACCAATTTAGGGAGTATTATGAAGTGTTACTAAATTAAATGACAAAAAATGAAACGATGCCCATGTTTAATGAAAGAGTGTTTAATATACATTAATACAAATTTAGAATATGTTAAAAAAATTTAAACAACAATAAAGATCGTAGGCTTTAGTATATAGAACATTTACCGGAAAACTCAATATTTTCGTAGGGGCACACATTGATTTAGAGAAAAATTCAGAAATATGAAAACACTGTTTTAATGCATAGTTGCATCTTTCACTAACATGTGATGAACGTCAAAGAGGTTTGAAACTTTTGTTGTCTTCGTTTCTCTATAAAATAGCAATTTTATAGTGGTTAGACCAACAATTTAGGAAGTAATATGAAGTTTTACTAAATTAATTGCTATTTAGTACAAATGTAGAATGTAGAATGAAAGAGAGATTAATATACATTAATACAAATGTAGAATGATTTAGAAATTTTAAAACAACACAAAAGATCATAGGCTTCAGTATATTGAACATTTACCGGAAAACTCAATATTTTCGTAGGAAAATTAAAACTAATTTAGGGAGTATTATAAAGTTTTATAAATTAAAATAGAGATTTTATAGTGGTTTCTCTATAAAATAGAGATTTTATAGTGGTTAGTCCATCAATTTAGGGAGTATTATAAAATTTTACTAAATTAAAAGACAAAAAAATAAAACTATACTCACGTACAATAAAAGAGAGTTTATTATACATTAATAAAATATAGAATGTGTTTAAAAATTTTAAAACAACAGTAAAGATCATAGGCTTCAGTATATAAAACATTTACCGAAAAATTCAATATTTCCGTAGGGGGTTAACACGTAGATTTTGAAAAAAAATAAAAAATATGAAAATACTGTTTTAATGCATAGTTGCATCATGCACTAACATATGATGAATTTCAAAGAGGTTTAGAACTTTTTTTGTCTTCGTTTCTCTAGAAAATAACGATTTTATAGTGCTTAGTCCACCAATTTAGTTAGTATTATGAAGTGTTACTAAATTAAATGACAAAAAATGAAAAGATGCCCATGTTCAATGAAAGATAGTTTAATATACATTAACACAAATGTAGAAAGTGTTAAAAATTTTAAAACAACACTAAAGATCATAGGCTTCAGTATATAGAATATTTACCGAAAACTCAATATTTTCGTAGGGGCTAACACATATATTTTGAGAAAAATTCAAAAATTTGAAAATACTGTTTTAATGCATAGTTGCATCTTTCACTAACTTATGATGAATGTCAAAGTGGTTTGGAACTTTTATTGTCTCCGTTTCTTTAGAAAATAGCGATTTATAGTGGTTAGTCCACCAATTTAGGGAGTATTACGAAGTGTTACTAAATTAATTGAAAAAAAAATAAAAAGACGCCCATGTTCAATGAACGAGAGTTTAATATACGTTAATACAAATGTAGAATATGTTAAAAAATTTTAAAACAACACTAAAGATCATAGGCTTCAGTATATAGAACATTTACCGGAAAACTCAATATTTTCGTATGGGTTAACACATATATTTTGAGAAAATTTTATAAATATGAAAATATTATTTTAATGCATAGTTGCATATTTCACTAACATATGATGAATGTCAAAGAGGTTTGGAAGTTTTGTTGTCTTCGTTTCTCTATAAAATGGAAATTTTATAGTGGTTAGTCTACCAATTTAGGGAGTATTATGAAGTTTTACTAAATTAATTGACAAAAAATTAAAAAGATGCCCATATACAATGAAAGAGAGTTTAATATATATTATTACAAATGTAGAATGTGTTTGATATTATAAAACAACACTAAAGATCATAGGATTCAGTGTATAGAATATTTACCGAAAACTCAATATTTTAAGTAGGAGTTAACACATAGATTTAGAAAAATTCAATATTTTCAGTAGGGGTTAACACATAGATTTTGAAAAAAAATCAAAAATATGAAAATACTGTTTTAAGGCATAGTTGTATCCAGCACCAACATATGATAAACGTCAAAGAGGTTTGGAACTTTTGTTCTCTCCGCTTCTCTTGAAAATAGCGATTTTATAGTGGTTAGACCACCAATTAATGGAGTATTATGAAGTTTACTAAATTAAATGACATAAAATCAAAACGATACCCATGTACAACGAATGAGAGTTTAATATACATTAATACAAATGTAGAATGTGTTAAAAAATTTAAAACGACAATAAAGATCGTAGGCTTCAATATATAGAACATTTACCGAAAAACTCGATATTTTCGTAGGGGTACACATTGATTTAGAGAAAAAATCAAAAATATGAAAACACTGTTTTAATGCACAGTTGCATCTTTCACTAACATATGATGAATGTCAAAGAGGTTTGGAACTTTTGTTGTCTTCGTTTCTCTATAAAATAGTAATTTTATTGTGGTTAGTCCACCAATTTAGGGAGTATTATGAAGTTTTACTAAATTAATTGACAAAAAATTAAAACGATGCCCATGTACCGTGAAAGATAGATTAATATACATTAATACAAATGTAGAATGTTTTACAAATTTTAAAACAACACAAAAGATCATAGGTTTCAGTATATTGAACATTTACCGGAAAACTCAATATTTTCGTAGAAAAATTAAAACTAATTTAGGGAGTATTATAAAGTTTTACTAAATTAAAATAGAGATTTTATAGTGGTTTCTCTATAAAATAGAGATCTTATAGTGGTTAATCTACCAATTTAGGGAGTATTATAAAATTTTACTAAATTAAAAGACAAAAAATTAAAACTATGCCCATGTACAACGAAAGAGAGTTTATTATACATTAATACAAATGTAGAATGTGTTTAAAAAATTTAAAACAACACAAAAGATCATAGAATTCAGTATATAAAACTTTTACCAAAAAATTCAATATTTCCGTAGGGGTTAACACGTAGATTTTGAAAAAAAAATCAAAAATATGAAAATACTGTTTTAATGCATAGTTGCATCATTCACTAACATATGATGAATGTCAAAGTGGTTTGGAACTTTTATTGTCTCCGTTTCTTTAGAAAATAGCGATTTTATAGTGGTTAGGCCACCAATTTAGGGAGTATTATGAAGTGTTACTAAATTAATTGACAAAAAAATAAAAAGACGCCCATGTTCAATGAACGAGAGTTTAATATACGTTAATATAAATATAGAATGTGCTAAAAGTTTTTAAAATAACACTAAAGATCATAGGCTTCAGCATATAGAACATTTACCGGAAAACTCAATATTTTCGTAGGGCGGTTAACACATATATTTTGAGAAAAATTTAAAAATATGAAAATATTATTTTAATGTATAGTTACATATTTCACTAACATATGATAAACGTCTGAGAGGTTTGGAACTTTTGTTGTCTCCGTTTCTCTTGAAAATAGCGATTTTATAGAGGTTAAACCACCAATTAAATGGAGTATTATGAAGTTTACTAAATTAAATGACAGAAAATCAAAACGATGCCCATGTACAATGAAGGAGAGTTTAATATACATTATTACAAATGTAGAATGTGTTTAGAAATTTTAAAAGAACACTAAATATCATTGGCTTCAGTATATAGAACATTTACCGAAATACTCAATATTTTCGCACGGGTTAACACCTAGATTTAAAGAAAAATTCAAAAATATGAAAATACTATTTTAATGCATAGTTGCATCTTTCACTAACATATGATGAATGTCAAAGAGGTTTGGAACTTTTGTTGTCTCCGTGTCTCTAGAAAATAGCGATTTTATAGTGGTTAGTCCACCAATTTAGGGAGTATTACGAAGTGTTACTAAATTAATTGAAAAAAAATTAAAGCGATGGCCATGTTCAATGAAAGAGAGTTTAATATACATTAATACAAATTTAGAATGTGTTAAAAAATTTAAAACGACAATAAAGATCGTAGGCTTCAGTATATAGAACATTTACCGAAAAACTCAATATTTTCGTAGGGGTACACATTGATTTAGAGAAAAATTCAAAAATATTAAAATACTATTTTAATGCATAATTGCATCTTTCACTAACATATGATGAATGTCAAAGAGGTTTAGAACTTTTGTTGTCTTCGTTTCTCTATAAAATAGCAATTTTATTGTGGTTAGTCCACCAATTTAGGGAGTATTATGAAGTTTTACTAAATTAATTGACAAAAAATTAAAATGATGCCCATGTACCATGAAATATAGATTAATATACATTAATACAAATTTAGAATGTTTTAGAAATTTTAAAACAACACAAAAGATCATAGGTTTCAGTATATTGAACATTTACCGGAAAACTAAATATTTTCGTAGAAAAATTAAAACTAATTTAGGGAGTATTATAAAGTTTTACTAAATTAAAATAGAGATTTTATTGTGGTTTCTCTATAAAATAGAGATTTTATAGTGGTTAATCCACCAATTTAGGGAGTATTATAAAGTTTTACTAAATTAAAAGACAAAAAATTAAAACTATGCCCATGTACAATGAAAGAGAGTTTATTATACATTAATACAAATGTAGAATGTGTTTAAAAAAATTAAAATAACACTAAAGATCATAGACTTCAGTATATAAAACATTTACCAAAAAATTCAATATTTCCGTAGGGGTTAGTTAACACGTAGATTTTGAAAAAAAAATCAAAAATATGAAAATACTGTTTTAATGCAAAGTTGCATCATTCACTAATATATGATGAATTTCAAAAAGGATTAGAACTTTTGTTGTCTTCGTTTCTCTAGAAAATAACGATTTTATAGTGGTTAGTCCACCAATTTAGTTAGTATTATGAATTGTTACTAAATTAAATGACAAAAAATGAAACGATGCCCATGTTCAATGAAAGATAGTTTAATATACATTAACACAAATGTAGAAAGTGTTAAAAATTTTAAAACAACAATAAAGATCGTAGGCTTCTGTATATAGAACATTTACCGGAAAACTCAATATTTTCGTAGGGGTTAACACATATATTTTGAGAAAAATTCAAAATATGAAAATACTGTTTTAATGCATAGTTACATCTTTCACTAACATATGATGAATGTCAAAGAGGTTTGGAACTTTTGTTGTCTTCGTTTCTCTAAAAAATATCAATTTTATAGTGGTTAGTCCACCAATTTAGGGAGTATTATGAAGTGTTACTAAATTATTGACAAAAAATTAAAAATATGCCCATGTACCATGAAACAGAGTTTAATATACATTAATACATATGTGGAATATTTTAGAAATTTTAAAACAACACTAAAGATCATAGGCTTTAGTATATAAAACATTTACCGGAAAACTCAATATTTTCGTAGGAGTTAACACATTGATTTAGAGAAAAATTCAAAAATATGAAAATAATGTTTTAATGCATAGTTGAATCCTTCACTAACATATGATAAATGTCAAAGAGGTTTGGAATTTTTGTTGTCTCCGTTTCTCTAGAAAATAGCGATTTTATAGTTGTTAATCCACAAATTTATGGAGTATTACGAAGTTTTACTAAATTAATTGACAAAATATTAAAACGATGTCCATTTACCATGCAAGAGAATTTAATATACATTAATACATATGTACAATTTTTAGAAATTTTAAAACAACACTAAAGATCATTGGATTCAGTATAAAGAACATTTACCGGAAAACTCAATATTTTTGTAGGAGTTAACACATATATTTTGAGAAAATTTCAAAAATATGAAAATACTGCTTTAATGCATAGTTGCATCATTCACTAACATATGATGAATGTCAAAGAGGTTTAGAACTTTTGTTGTCTCCGTTTCTCTAGAAAATAATGATTTTATAGTGGTTAGTCCAACAATTTAGTTAGCATTATGAAGTGTTACTAAATTAAATGATAAAAAAAATGAAAAGATGTCCATGTTCAATGAAAGAGAGTTTAATATACATAAATGCAAATGTAGAAAGTGTTAAAAATTTTAAAACAACACTAAAGATCATAGGCTTCAGTATATAAAACATTTACCGGAAAACTCAATTTCGTAGGGTTAACACATATATTTTGAGAAAAAATAAAAATATGAAAATACTGTTTTAATGCATAGTTACATCTTTCATTAACATATGATGAATGTCAAAGAGGTTTGAAACTTTTGTTGTCTCCGTTTCTCTAGAAAATAGCGATTTTATAGTGGTTAGTCCACCAATTTAGTTAGTATTATGAATTGTTACTAAATTAATTGACAAAAATTAAAATGATGCCCATGTACCATGAAAGAGAGTTTAATATACATTAATACATATGTAGAATGTTTTAGAAATTTTAAAACAACACTAAAGATCATAGGCTTCAAGATATAGAACATTTAGGAAAACTCAATATTTTAGTAGGAGTTAACACATTGATTTTGAAAAAAATCAAAAATATGAAAATACTGTTTTAATGCATAGTTGAATCCTTCACTAACATATGATGAATGTCAAAGAGGTTTGGAACTTTTGTTGTCTCCGTTTCTCTAGAAAATAGTGATTTTATAGTGGTTAATCCACAAATTTAGGAGTATTATGAAATTTTACTAAATTAATTGACAAAATATTAAAACGATGCCCATGTACCATGAAACAGAGTTTAATATACATTAATACATATGTGGAATGTTTTAGAAATTTTAAAACAACACTAAAGATCATAGGCTACAGTATATAGAACATTTACCGGAAAACTCAATATTTTCGTAGGAGTTAACACATATATTTTGAGAAAATTTCAAAAATATGAAAATACTGCTTTAATGGATAGTTGCATATTTCACTAACATATAATGAATGTCAAAGAGGTTTGAAACTTTTGTTGTCTTAGTTTCTCTATAAAATAGTGATTTTATAGTGGTTAATCCACAAATTTAGGAGTATTATAAAGTTTTATTAAATTAAATGACAAAAAATTAAAACTATGCCCATGTACAATGAAACAGAGTTTATTATATATTAATACAAATGTAGAATGTGTTTAGAAATTTTAAAACAACAATAAAGATCATAGGCTTCAGTATATAGAACATTTACCGGAAAACTCAATATTTTCGTAGAAGTTAACACATTGATTAAGAGAAAAATTCAAAAATATGAAAATATTGTTTGTATGCATAGTTGAATCCTTCACTAACATATGATGAATTTCAAAGAGGTTTGGAACTTTTGCTGTCTCCGTTTCTCTAGAAAATAGCGATTTTATAGTGGTTAATCCACAAATTTAGGGAGTATTATGAAGTTTTACTAAATTAATTGACAAAATATTAAAACGATGCTCGTTTACCATGAAAGAGAATTTAATATACATTAATACATAGGTAGAATTTGTAAAAATTTTAAAACAACACTAAAGATCATAGGCTTCAGTATATAGAATATTTACCGGAAAACTCAATATTTTCGTAGGAGTTAACACATATATTTTGAGAAAATTTCAAAAAATATGAAAATACTGCTTTAATGGATAGTTGCATATTTCACTAACATATAATGAATGTCAAAGAGGTTTGAAACTTTTGTTGTCTTCGTTTCTCTATAAAAAAGTGATTTTATAGTGGTTAATCCACAAATTTAGGGAGTATTATAAAGTTTTATTAAATTAAATGACAAAAAATTAAAACTATGCCCATGTACAATGAAACAGAGTTTATTATATATTAATACAAATGTAGAATGTGTTTAGAAATTTTAAAACAACAATAAAGATCATAGGCTTCAGTATATAGAACATTTACCGGAAAACTCAATATTTTCGTAGGAGTTAACACATTGATTTTGAAAAAAATTCAAAAATATGAAAATACTGTTTTAATGCATAGTTGCATCATTCAATAAACATATGATGAATGTCAAAGTGGTTTGGAATTTTGTTGTCTTCGTTTCTCTATAAAATAGCAATTTTATAGTGGTTAATCCACAAATTTAGGGAGTATTATAAAGTTTTATTAAATTAAATGACAAAAAATTAAAACTATGCCCATGTACAATGAAACAGAGTTTATTATATATTAATACAAATGTAGAATGTGTTTAGAAATTTTAAAACAACAATAAAGATCATAGGCTTCAGTATATAGAACATTTAGGAAAACTCAATATTTTCGTAGGAGTTAACACATTGATTTTGAAAAAATTCAAAAATATGAAAATACTGTTTTAATGCATAGTTGCATCATTCACTAACATATGATGAATGTCAAAGTGGTTTGGAATTTTGTTGTCTTCGTTTCTCTATAAAATAGCAATTTTATAGTGGTTAGTCCACCAATTTAGGGAGTATTATGAAGTTTTACTAAATTAATTGACAAAAATTAAAACGATGCCCATGTACAATGAAAGAGAGTTTAATATACATTAATACAAATGTAGAATGTGTTTGATATTATAAAACAACACTAAAGATCATAGGCTTCAGTATATAGAACATTTACCTAAAACTCAATATTTTCGTAGAGTTAACACATAGATTTTGAAAAAATTCAAAAATATGAAAATACTGTTTTAAGGCATAGTTGTATCCATCACCAACATATGATAAATGTCAAAGAGGTTTGGAACTTTTGTTGTCTCCGTTTCTCTAGAAAATAGCGATTTTATAGTGGTTAGACCACCAATTAATGGAGTATTATGAAGTTTTACTAAATTAAATGACAGAAAATCAAAATGATGCCCATGTACAATAAAGGAGAGTTTAATATACATTAATACAAATGTAGAATGTGTTTAGAAATTTTAAAACAACACTAAAGATCATAGGCTTCAAGATATAGAACATTTACCTAAAACTCAATATTTTCACATGGGTTAACACATGAAAATACTGTTTTAATGCATAGTTGCATCATTCAAAAACATATGATGAATGTCAAAGTGGTTTGGAATTTTTGTTGTCTTCGTTTCTCTATAAAAGGCAATTTTATAGTGGTTAGTCCACCAATTTAGTGAGTATTATGAAGTTTTACTAAATTAATTGACAAAAAATTAAAAGCGATGCTCATATACAATGAAAGAGAGTTTAATATACATTAATACAAATGTAGAATGTGTTTGATATTATAAAACAACACTAAAGATCATAGGCTTCAGTGTATAGAATATTTACGAAAAATTCAATATTTTCGTAGGGTTAACACATAGATTTTGAAAAAATTCAAAAATATGAAAATACTGTTTTAAGGCATAGTTGTATCCATCACCAACATATGATAAACGTCAAAGAGGATTGCAACTTTTGTTCTCTCCGTTTCTCTTGAAAATAGCGATTTTATAGTGGTTAGACCACCAATTAATGGAGTATTATGAAGTTTTACTAAATTAAATGACAGAAAATCAAAATGATGCCCATGTACAATAAAGGAGAGTTTAATATACATTAATACAAATGTAGAATGTGTTTAGAAATTTTAAAACAACACTAAAGATCATAGGCTTCAGTATATAGAACATTTACCGAAAACTCAATATTTTCGTATGGGTTAACACATGAAAATACTGTTTTAATGCATAGTTTCATCCTTCACTAACATATGATGAATGTCAAAGAGGTTTGAAACTTTTGTTGTCTCCGTTTCTCTAGAAAATAGCGATTTTATAGTGGTTAGTCCACCAATTTAGTTAGTATTATGAAGTGTTACTAAATTAATTGACAAAAATTAAAAGCGATGCCCATGTTCAATGAAAGAGAGTTTAATATACATTAATACAAATTTAGAATGTGTTAAAAATTTTAAAACGACAATAAAGATCATAGGCTTCAGTATATAGAACATTTTAGGAAAACTCAATATTTTCAGTAGGAGTTAACACATTGATTTTGAAAAAAATTCAAAAATATGAAAATACTGTTTTAATGCATAGTTGCATCATTCAAAAAACATATGATGAATGTCAAAGTGGTTTGGAATTTTTGTTGTCTTCGTTTCTCTATAAAAAGGCAATTTTATAGTGGTTAGTCCACCAATTTAGTGAGTATTATGAAGTTTTACTAAATTAATTGACAAAAAAATTAAAACGATGCTCATATACAATGAAAGAGAGTTTAATATACATTAATACAAATGTAGAATGTGTTTGATATTATAAAACAACACTAAAGATCATAGGCTTCAGTGTATAGAATATTTACCGAAAAATTCAATATTTTCGCAGGGGTTAACACATAGATTTTGAAAAAAATTCAAAAATATGAAAATACTGTTTTAAGGCATAGTTGTATCCATCACCAACATATGATAAACGTCAAAGAGGATTGCAACTTTTGTTCTCTCCGTTTCTCTTGAAAATAGCGATTTTATAGTGGTTAGACCACCAATTAATGGAGTATTATGAAGTTTACTAAATTAAATGACAGAAAATCAAAATGATGCCCATGTACAATAAAGGAGAGTTTAATATACATTAATACAAATGTAGAATGTGTTTAGAAATTTTAAAACAACACTAAAGATCATTGGCTTCAGTATATAGAACATTTACCGAAATACTCAATATTTTCGCATGGGTTAACACATGAAAATACTGTTTTAATGCATAGTTTCATCCTTCACTAACATATGATGAATGTCAAAGAGGTTTGAAGCTTTTGTTGTCTCCGTTTCTGTAGAAAATAGCGATTTTATAGTGGTTAGTCCACAATTTAGGGAGTATTACGAAGTGTTACTAAATTAATTAACAAAAAATTAAAGCGATGCTCATTCAATGAAAGAGAGTTTAATATACATTAATACAAATTTAGAATGTGTTAAAAATTTTAAAACGACAATAAAGATCGTAGGCTTCAGTATATAGAACATTTACCGAAAAACTCAATATTTTCGTAGGGGTACACATTGATTTAGAGAAAAATTCAAAAATATGAAAACACTGTTTTAATGCATAGTTTCTTCTTTCACTAACATATGATGAATGTCAAAGAGGTTTGAAACTTTTGTTGTCTTCGTTTCTCTATAAAATAGCAATTTTATAGTGGTTAGTCCACCAATTTTGGAAGTATTATGAAGTTTTAGTAAATTAATTGAAAAAAAATTAAAACGATGCACATGCACCATGAAAGATAGATTAATATATATTAATACAATTGTAGAATGTTTTAGAAATTTTAAAACAACACAAAAGATCATTGGTTTCAGTATATTGAACATTTACCGGAAAACTCAATATTTTCATAGGAAAATTAAAACTAATTTAGGGAGTATTATAAAGTTTTACTAAATTAAAATAAAGATTTTATAGTGGTTTCTCTATAAAATAGAGATTTTATAGTGGTTAATTTACCAATTTAGGGAGTATTATAAAGTTTTACTAAATTAAAAGACAAAAAATTAAAACTATGCCCATGTACAATGAAAGAGAGTTTATTATACATTAATACAAATGTTGAATGTGTTTAAAAATTTTAAAACAACACTAAGGATCATAGGCTTCAGTATATAAAACATTTACCGAAAAATTCAATATTTCCGTAGGGGTTAACACGTAGATTTTGAAAAAAAATCAAAAATATGAAAATACTGTTTTAATGCATAGTTGCATCATTCACTAACATATGATGAATGTCAAAGAGGTTTAGAACTTTTGTTGTCTCCTTTTCTCTAGAAAATAACGATTTTATAGTGGTTAGTCCACCAATTTAGTTAGTATTATGAAGTGTTACTAAATTAAATGACAAAAAAATGAAATGATGCCCATGTTCAATGAAAGAGAGTTTAATATACATTAATACAAATATAGAAAGTGTTAAAAATTTTAAAACAACAATAAAGATCATAGGCTTTAGTATGTAGAACATTTACCGGAAAACTCAATATTTTCGTAGGGGTTAACACATATATTTTGAGACAAATTCAAAATATAAAAATATTGTTTTAATGCATAGTTACATCTTTCACTAACATATGATGAATGTCAAAGAGGTTTGGAACTTTTGTTGTCTTCGTTTCTCTATAAAATATCTATTTTATAGTGGTTAGTCCACCAATTTAGGGAATATTATGAAGTGTTACTAAATTAATTGACAAAAAATTAAAACGATGCCCATGTACCATGAAACAGAGTTTAATATACATTAATACATATGTGGAATGTTTTATAAATTTTAAACAACACTAAAGATCATAGGCTTCAGTATATAAAACTTTTACCGGAAAACTCAATATTTTCGCAGGAGTTAACACATTGATTTAAAGAAAAATTCAAAAATATGAAAATACTGTTTTAATGCATAGTTGAATCTTTTACTAACATATGATGAATGTCAAAGAGGTTTGGAACTTTTGTTGTCTCCGTTTCTCTAGAAAATAGCGATTTTATAGTGGTTAATCCACAAATTTAGGGAGTATTATGAAGTTTTACTAAATTAATTGACAAAATATTAAAACGATGCCCATTTACCATTAAAGAGAATTTAATATACATTAATACATATGTAGAATTTGTAGAAATTTTAAAACAACACTCAAGATCATAGGCTTCAATATATAGAACATTTACCGGAAAACTCAATATTTTCGTAGGAGTTAACACATATATTTTGAGAAAATTTCAAAAATATGAAAATACTGCTTTAATGCATAGTTGCATCATTAACTAACATATGATGAATGTCAAAGAGGTTTAGAACTTTTGTTGTCTCCATTTCTCTAGAAAATAACTAGTTTATAGTGGTTAGTCCACCAATTTAGTTAGTATTATGAAGTGATACTAAATTAAATGAAAAAAAAATGAAACGATGTCCATGTTCAATGAAAGAGAGTTTAATATACATTAATACAAATGTAGAAAGTGTTAAAATTTTAAAACAACACTAAAGATCATAGGCTTCAGATATAGAACATTTAGGAAAACTCAATATTTTAAGTAGGGGTTAACACATATATTTTGAGAAAAATTCAAAAATATGAAAATTATGTTTTAATGCATAGTTGCATCTTTCACTAACATATGATGAATGTCAAAGAAGTTTGGAACTTTTGTAGTCTTCATTTCTCTATAAAATATCAATTTTATAGTGGTTAGTCCACCAATTTAGGGAGTATTATGATGTGTTATTAAATTAATTGACAAAAATTAAAAGCGATGCCAATGTACCATGAAACGGAGTTTAATATATATTAATACATATGTAGAATGTTTTAGAAATTTTAAAACAAGCTAATAATCATAGGCTTCAGTATATAGAACATTTACAGGAAAACTCAATATTTTTAGTAGGAGTTAACACATAGATTTAGAAAAATTCAAAAATATGAAAATACTGTTTTAATGCATAGTTGAATCTTTTACTAACATATGATGAATGTCAAAGAGGTTTGGAACTTTTGTTGTCTCCGTTTCTCTAGAAAATAGCGATTTTATAGTGGTTAATCCACAAATTTAGGAGTATTATGAAGTTTTACTAAATTAATTGACAAAATATTAAAAGCGATGCCCATTTACCATTAAAGAGAATTTAATATACATTAATACATATGTAGAATTTGTAGAAATTTTAAAACAACACTCAAGATCATAGGCTTCAATATATAGAACATTTCTTAGGAAAACTCAATATTTTCGTAGGAGTTAACACATTGATTTAAAGAAAAATTCAAAAATATGAAAATACTGTTTTAATGCATAGTTGAATCTTTTACTAACATATGATGAATGTCAAAGAGGTTTGGAACTTTTGTTGTCTCCGCTTCTCTAGAAAATAGCGATTTTATAGTGGTTAATCCACAAATTTAGGAGTATTATGAAGTTTTACTAAATTAATTGACAAAATATTAAAACGATGCCCATTTACCATTAAAGAGAATTTAATATACATTAATACATATGTAGAATTTGTAGAAATTTTAAAACAACACTCAAGATCATAGGCTTCAATATATAGAACATTTACCGGAAAACTCAATATTTTCGTAGGAGTTAACACATATATTTTGAGAAAATTTCAAAAATATGAAAATACTGCTTTAATGCATAGTTGCATCATTAACTAACATATGATGAATGTCAAAGAGGTTTAGAACTTTTGTTGTCTCCATTTCTCTAGAAAATAACTAGTTTATAGTGGTTAGTCCACCAATTTAGTTAGTATTATGAAGTGATACTAAATTAAATGAAAAAAAAATGAAACGATGTCCATGTTCAATGAAAGAGAGTTTAATATACATTAATACAAATGTAGAAAGTGTTAAAATTTTTAAAACAACACTAAAGATCATAGGCTTCAGTATATAGAACATTTACCGGAAAACTCAATATTTTCGTAGGGGCTAACACATATATTTTGAGAAAAATTCAAAAATATGAAAATTATGTTTTAATGCATAGTTGCATCTTTCACTAACATATGATGAATGTCAAAGAAGTTTGGAACTTTTGTAGTCTTCATTTCTCTATAAAATATCAATTTTATAGTGGTTAGTCCACCAATTTAGGGAGTATTATGATGTGTTATTAAATTAATTGACAAAAAAACTAAAACGATGCCAATGTACCATGAAACGGAGTTTAATATATATTAATACATATGTAGAATGTTTTAGAAATTTTAAAACAACGCTAATAATCATAGGCTTCAGTATATAGAACATTTACCGGAAAACTCAATATTTTCGTAGGAGTTAACACATAGATTTAGAGAAAAATTCAAAAATATGAAAATACTATTTTAATGCATAGTTGCATCCTTCACTAACATATGATTAATGTCAAAGAGGTTTGGAACTTTTGTTGTCTCCGTTTCTCTAGAAAATAGCGATTTTATAGTGGTTAGTCTACCAATTTAGGGAGTATTATGAAGTGTTACTAAATTAAATGACAAAAAATGAAACGATGCCCATGTTTAATGAAAGAGTGTTTAATATACATTAATACAAATTTAGAATATGTTAAAAAAATTTAAACAACAATAAAGTGGTTAGTCCACCAATTTAGGGAGTATTATGAAGTATTACTAAATTAATTGACAAAAAATTAAAACGATGTCCATGTACCGTGAAACAGAGTTTAATATACATTAATACATATGTGGAATGTTTTAGAAATTTTAAAACAACACTAAAGATTATAGGCTACAGTATATAGAACATTTACCGGAAAACTCAATATTTCCGTAGGAGTTAACACATTGATTTTGAGAAAAATTCAAAAATATGAAAATACTGTTTTAATGCATAGTTGAATCATTCACTAACATATGATGAATGTCAAAGAGGTTTGGAACTTTTGTTATTTCTGTTTTTCTAGAAAATAGTGATTTTATAGTGGTTTATCCACAATTTTAGGGAGTATTATGAAGTTTTACTAAATTAATTGACAAAATATTAAAACAATGCTCATTTACCATGAAACAGAGTTTAATATACATTAATACATAGTTGCATCACTCACTAACATATGATGAATGTCAAAGAGGTTTGGAACTTTTGTTGTCTCAGTTTCTCTAGAAAATAGCGATTTTGTAGTGGTTAATCCACAAATTTAGGGAGTATTATGAAGTTTTACTAAATTAATTGACAAAATATTAAAATGATGCCCATTTACCATGAAAGGGAATTTAATATACATTAATACATGTGTAGAATTTTTAGAAATTTTAAAACAACACTAAAGATCATAGGCTTCAGTATATAGAACATTTCCGGAAAACTCAATATTTTCGTAGGAGTTAACACGTATATTTTGAGAAAATTTTAAAAATATGAAAATACTGCTTTAATGCATAGTTGCATATTTCACTAACATATGATGAATGTCAAAGAGGTTTGAAACTTTTGTTGTCTTTGTTTCTCTATAAAATAGTGATTTTATAGTGGTTAGTTCACCAATTTATGGAGTGTTATAAAGTTTTATTAAATTAAATGACAAAAAATTAAAACTATGCCCATGTACAATGAAACAGAGTTTATTATATATTAATACAAATGTAGAATGTGTTTAGAAATTTTAAAACAACAATAAAGATCATAGGCTTCAGGATATAAAACATTTACCGAAAAAATCAATATTTACGTAGGGGTTAACGCTTAGATTTTGAAAAAAATTCAAAAATATGAAAATACTGTTTAAATACATAGTTGCATCACTCACTAACATATGATGAATGTCAAAGAGCTTTGGAACTTTTGTTGTCTCCGTTTCTCTAGAAAATAGCGATTTTATAGTGGTTAGTCCACCAATTTAGGGAGTATTATGAATGTTAATAAATTAATTGACAAAAAATTAAAATGATGCCTATGTACCATGAAAGAGAGTTTAATATACATTAATACATATATAGAATGTTTTAGAAATTTTAAAACAACACTAAAGATCATAGGCTTCAGTATATAGAACATTTACCGGAAAACTCAATATTTTCGTAGGAGTTAACACTTTGATTTAGAGAAAAATTCAAAAATATGAAAATACTGTTTTAATGCATAGTTGAATCCTTCACTAACATATGATGAATGTCAAAGAGGTTTGGAACTTTTGTTATCTCTGTTTCTCTAGAAAATAGTGATTTTATAGTGGTTTATCCACAATTTTAGGGAGTATTATGAAATTTTACTAAATTAATTGACAAAATATTAAAACGATGCTCATTTACCATGAAACAGAGTTTAATATACATTAATATATATGTAGAATGTTTCAGAAATATTAAAACAACACTAAAGATCATAGGCTTCAGTATATAGAATATTTAACGGAAAACTCAATATTTTCGTAAGAGTTAACACATATATTTTGAGAAAATTTCAAAAATATGAAAATACGGTTTTAATGCATAGTTGCATATTTCACTAACTTATAATGAATGTCAAAGAGGTTTGAAACTTTTTTTGTCTTCGTTTCTCTATAAAATAGCGATTTTATAATGGTTAGTCCACCAATTTAGGGAGTATTATAAAGTTTTATTAAATTAAATGACAAAAAATTAAAACTATGCCCATCTACAATGAAACAGAGTTTATTATAGATTAATACAAATTTTTGAATGTGTTTAGACATTTTAAAACAACACTAAAGATCATAGGCTTCAGATATAGAACATTTACGGAAAACTCAATATTTTTAGTAGGGGTTAACAAATATATTTTGAGAAAATTCAAAAATATGCAAATACTTTGTTAATGCATAGTTGCATCTTTCACTAACATATGATGAATGTCAAAGAGGTTTGGAACGTTTGTTATCTTCGTTTCTCTATAAAATAGTGATTTTATAGTGCTTAATCCACCAATTTAGGGAGTATTATAAAGTTTTACTAAATTAAAAGACAAAAAATTAAAACTATGCTCATGTACAATGAAAGAGAGTTTATTATACATTAATACAAATGTAGAATGTGTTGAAAATTTTTAAAACAACACTAAAGATCATAGGCTTCAGTATATAGAATATTTACCGGAAAACACAATATTTTCGTAGGGCACACATATATTTTGAGAAAATTTTCAAAAATTTGAAAATACTGTTTTAATGCATAGTTGCATCATTCACTAACATATGATGAATGTCAAAGAGGTTTGGAACTTTTGTTGTCTTCGTTTCTTTAGAAAATATCGATTTTATAGTGGTTAGTCCACCAATTTAGGGAGTATTATGAAATGTTACTAAATTAAATGACAAAAAAATGAAACGATGCTCATGTTCAATGAAATAGAGTTTAATATACATTAATACAAATTTATAATGTGTTAAAAAAAATTAAACGACACTAAAGATCATAGACTTCAGTATATAGAACATTTACCGGAAAACTCAATATTTTCGTAGGAGTTAACACATTGATTAAGAGAAAATTTCAAAAATATGAAAATACTGTTTTAATGCATAGTTGAATCCTTCACTAACATGTGATGAATTTCAAAGAGGTTTGGAACTTTTGCTGTCTCCGTTTCACTAGAAAATAGCGATTTTATAGTGGTTAATCCACAAATTTAGGGAGTATTATGAAGTTTTACTAAATTAATTGACAAAATATTAAAACGATGCTCGTTTACCATGAAAGAGAATTTAATATACATTAATACATATGTAGAATTTTTAGAAATTTTAAAACAACACTAAAGATCATAGGCTTCAGTATATAGAATATTTACCGGAAAACTCAATATTTTCGTAGGAGTTAACACATATATTTTGAGAAAATTTCAAAAAATATGAAAATACTGCTTTAATGGATAGTTGCATATTTCACTAACATATGATGAATGTCAAAGAGGTTTGAAACTTTTTTTGTCTTCGTTTCTCTATAAAATAGCGATTTTATAATGGTTAGTCCACCAATTTAGGGAGTATTATAAAGTTTTATTAAATTAAATGACAAAAAATTAAAACTATGCCCATCTACAATGAAACAGAGTTTATTATAGATTAATACAAATTTTTGAATGTGTTTAGACATTTTAAAACAACAATAAAGATCATAGGCTTCAGTATAAAGAACTTTTACCAGAAAACTCAATATTTTCGTAGGGGTTAACAAATATATTTTGAGAAAATTCAAAAATATGCAAATACTTTGTTAATGCATAGTTGCATCTTTCACTAACATATGATGAATGTCAAAGAGGTTTGGAACGTTTGTTATCTTCGTTTCTCTATAAAATAGTGATTTTATAGTGCTTAATCCACCAATTTAGGGAGTATTATAAAGTTTTACTAAATTAAAAGACAAAAAATTAAAACTATGCTCATGTACAATGAAAGAGAGTTTATTATACATTAATACAAATGTAGAATGTGTTGAAAATTTTAAAACAACACTAAAGATCATAGGCTTCAAGATATAGAATATTTACCTAAAACTCAATATTTTCAGAGGGCACACATATATTTTGAGAAAATTTTCAAAAATTTGAAAATACTGTTTTAATGCATAGTTGCATCATTCACTAACATATGATGAATGTCAAAGAGGTTTGGAACTTTTGTTGTCTTCGTTTCTTTAGAAAATATCGATTTTATAGTGGTTAGTCCACCAATTTAGGAGTATTATGAAATGTTACTAAATTAAATGACAAAAAATGAAACGATGCTCATGTTCAATGAAATAGAGTTTAATATACATTAATACAAATTTATAATGTGTTAAAAAAAATTAAACGACACTAAAGATCATAGACTTCAGTATATAGAACATTTACCGGAAAACTCAATATTTTCGTAGGAGTTAACACATTGATTAAGAGAAAATTTCAAAAATATGAAAATACTGTTTTAATGCATAGTTGAATCCTTCACTAACATGTGATGAATTTCAAAGAGGTTTGGAACTTTTGCTGTCTCCGTTTCACTAGAAAATAGCGATTTTATAGTGGTTAATCCACAAATTTAGGGAGTATTATGAAGTTTTACTAAATTAATTGACAAAATATTAAAACGATGCTCGTTTACCATGAAAGAGAATTTAATATACATTAATACATATGTAGAATTTTTAGAAATTTTAAAACAACACTAAAGATCATAGGCTTCAGTATATAGAACATTTAGGAAAACTCAATATTTTAAGTAGGAGTTAACACATATATTTTGAGAAAATTTCAAAAAATATGAAAATACTGCTTTAATGGATAGTTGCATATTTCACTAACATATGATGAATGTCAAAGAGTTTTGAAACTTTTGTTGTCTTCGTTTCTCTATAAAAAAGTGATTTTATAGTGGTTAATCCACAAATTTAGGGAGTATTATAAAGTTTTATTAAATTGAATGACAAAAAATTAAAACTATACCCATGTACAATGAAACAGAGTTTATTATATATTAATACAAATGTAGAATGTGTTTAGAAATTTTAAAAAAACAATAAAGATCATAGGCTTCAGTATATAGAACATTTACCGGAAAACTCAATATTTTCGTAGGAGTTAACACATTGATTTTGAAAAAAATTCAAAAATATGAAAATACTGTTTTAATGCATAGTTGCATCATTCAATAATATATGATGAATGTCAAAGTGGTTTGGAATTTTTGTTGTCTCCGTTTCTTTAGAAAATAGAGATTTTATAGTGGTTATGCCACCAATTTAGGGAGTATTACGAAGTGTTACTAAATTAATTGACAAAAATAAAAACACGCCCATTATCAATGAACGAGAGTTTAATATACGTTAATACAAACGTAGAAGGTCTTAAAAATTTTTAAAACAACACTAAAGATCATAGGCTTTCAGTATATAGAACATTTACCGGAAAACTCAATATTTTCGTAGGGGTTAACACATATATTTTGAGAAAAATTCAAAAATATGAAAATATTATTTTAATATACATTAATACAAATGTAGAATGTGTTTGATATTTTAAAACAACACTAAAGATTATAGGCTTCATTGTGTAGAATATTTACCGAAAAATTCAATGTTTTCGTAGGGGTTAACACATAGATTTTGAAAAAAAATCAAAAATATGAAAATACTGTTTTAACGCATAGTTGCATCCTTCACCAACATATGATAAACGTCACAGAGGTTTGGAACTTTTCTCCTCTCCGTTTCTCTTGAAAATAGCGATTTTATATTGGTTAGTCCACCAATTATGGGAGTATTATGAATTTTTACTAAATTAAATGACAAAAAATAAAGTGATGCTCATGTACTATGAAAGAGAGTTTAATATACATTAATAAAAATGTAGAATGTTTTTATAAATTTTAAAACAACACTAAATATCATAGGCTTCAGTATATAGAGCATTTAACTAAAAATTTAATATTTTCGTAGGGTCAAATACTGTTTTAATGCATAGTTGAATCATTCACTAACATATGATAAAGGTCAAAGAGGTTTGGAACTTTTGTTGTCTCTGTTTCTCTATAAAATAGCGATTTTATAGTTTAGTCCACCAATTTAGGGAGTATTATGAAGTTTTACTAAATTAATTGACAAAAAAATCGAAACGATGTCCATGTTCAATGAAAGAGAGTTTAATATACATTAATACAAATGTAGAATGTGTTTAGAAATTTTAAAACAGCACTAAAGATCATAGGCTTCGGTATATAGAAAATTTACCGAAAAACTAAATATTTTCGTAGGGGTTGTTACGCATAGATTTTGAGAAAAAATCTAAAATATGAAAAAATTTAATGCATATTTGCATCATTCACTAACATATGATGAATGTCAAAGAGGTTTGGAACTTTTGTTGTCTCAATTTCTCTAGAAAATAGCGATTTTATAGTGGTTAGTCCACAAATTTAAGTAGTATTATGAAGTTTTACTAAATTAATTGACAAAAAATTAAAACGATTCTCATGTACCCTGAAATAGAGTTTAAAATACACTAATTCAAATTTAGAATGTTTTAGAAATTTGAAAACAACACTAAAGATCATAGGCTTCAGTATATAGAACATTTACCGGAAAACTCAATATTTCCGTAGGAGTTAACACATATATTTTGAATGTCAAAGAGTTTTGGAACTTTTGTTGTCTTCGTTTCTCAATAACAATTTTATAGTGGTTAGTCCACCAATTTATGGAGTATTATGAAGTTTTACTAAATTAATTGACAAAAAATTAGAACGATGTTCATGTACCATGAAAGAGAGTTTAATATACAATAATACAAATGTAGAATGTGTTTATAAATTTTAAAACAACACTAAAGATCATAGGCTTCAGTATATAAAACATTTACCGAAAAACTCAATATTTTCGTAGGGGTTAGAGAAAATTTCAAAAATATGAAAATATTGTTTTAATGCATAGTTGCATCCTTCACTAACATATGATGATTGTCATAGAGGTTTGTAACTTTTGTTGTCTCCCTTCCTCTAGAAAATAGCGATTTTATAGAATATGAAAATACTGTTTTAATGCATAGTTGCATCATTCACTAACATATGATGAATGTCAAAGAGGTTTGGAACTTTTGTTGTCTCCCTTTCTCTAGAAAATAGTAATTTTATAGAGGTTAGTCCACCAATTTAGGGAGTGTTATGAAGTTTTACTAAATTAATTGACAAAAAAATTGAAACGATGCCTATATACAATGAAAGAGAGTTTATTATACATTAATACAAATATATAATGTACTTAGAAATTTTAAAACAACACTAAAGATCATAGGCTTCAGTATATAAAACAATTACCGAAAAATTCAATATTTTCGTAGGGCTTCAGAATATAATACATTGATTTTGAAAAAAATTCAAAAATATGAAAATACTGTTTTAACGCATAGTTGCATCCTTCACCAACATATGATAAACGTCACAGAGGTTTGGAACTTTTCTCCTCTCCGTTTCTCTTGAAAATAGCGATTTTATATTGGTTAGTCCACCAATTATGGGAGTATTATGAATTTTTACTAAATTAAATGACAAAAAATAAAGTGATGCTCATGTACTATGAAAGAGAGTTTAATATACATTAATAAAAATGTAGAATGTTTTTATAAATTTTAAAACAACACTAAATATCATAGGCTTCAGTATATAGAGCATTTAACTAAAAATTTAATATTTTCGTAGGGTCAAATACTGTTTTAATGCATAGTTGAATCATTCACTAACATATGATAAAGGTCAAAGAGGTTTGGAACTTTTGTTGTCTCTGTTTCTCTATAAAATAGCGATTTTATAGTTTAGTCCACCAATTTAGGGAGTATTATGAAGTTTTACTAAATTAATTGACAAAAAAATCGAAACGATGTCCATGTTCAATGAAAGAGAGTTTAATATACATTAATACAAATGTAGAATGTGTTTAGAAATTTTAAAACAGCACTAAAGATCATAGGCTTCGGTATATAGAAAATTTACCGAAAAACTAAATATTTTCGTAGGGGTTGTTACGCATAGATTTTGAGAAAAAATCTAAAATATGAAAAAATTTAATGCATATTTGCATCATTCACTAACATATGATGAATGTCAAAGAGGTTTGGAACTTTTGTTGTCTCCGTTTCTCTAGAAAATAGCGATTTTATATTGGTTAGTCCACCAATTTAGGAGTATTATGAAGTTTTACTAAATTAATTGACAAAAATTAAAACGATGCTCATGTACCTTGAAAGAGAGTTTATATACATTAATAAAAATTTAGAATGTGTTAGAAATTTTAAAACAACACTAAAGATCATAGGCTTCAAGATATAGAACATTTACCTAAAAACTCAATATTTTCGTAGGGTTAACACATATTTTGAGAAAAATTATAAAATATGAAAGTACTATTTTAATGCATAGTTGCATCTTTCACAAACATATGATGAATGTCAAAGAGGTTTGAAACTTTTGTTGTCTTCGCTTCTATAAAATAGCAATTTTATAGTGGTTAGTCCACCAATTTAGGGAGTATTATGAAGTTTTACTAAATTAATTGAAAAAAAAAAATTAAAACGATGTCTTTGTACCATGAAAGAGAGTTTAATATACATTAATACAAATGTAAAATGTGTTTATAAATTTTAAAACAACACTAAAGATCATAGGCTTCAGTATATAGAACACCTAGATTTTGAGAAAAAATTCAAAAATATGAAAATATTGTTTTAATGCATAGTTGCATCATTCACTAACATATGATGAAATTCAAGGAGGTTTGGAACTTTTGATGTCTCCGCTACTCTAGAAAATAGCGATTTTGTAGTGGTTAGTCCACCAATTTAGGGAGTATTGTGAAGTTTTACTAAATTAATTGACAAAATATTAAAACGATGCACATGTACAATGAAAGAGAGTTTATTATAATTTAATACAAATGCATAATGTTTTAGAAATTTTAAAACAACATTAAAGATCATAGGCTTCAGTATATTAGATATTTATCGAAAAACTCAATATTTTCGTAGGGGTTATAGAAAATACTGTTTAAAGATCATAGGCTTCAGTATATTAGACATTTGTTGTCTCCGTTTCTCTAGAAAATAGCGATTTTATAGTGGTTATTCCACCAATTTAAAGAGTATTATGAAGTTTTACTAAATTAATTGACAAAAAATTAAAACGATGCTCATGTACCATGAAACAGAGTTTAATATACATTAATACAAATGTAGAATGTGTTTAGATATTTTAAAACAACATTAAAGATCATAGGCTTCAGTATATAGAACATTTACCCGAAAATTCAATATTTTCGTAGGGGTTAACACATATATTTTGAGAAAAATTCAAAAATATGAAAATACTGTTTTAATGCATAGTTGCATCTTTAACTAACATATGATGAATGTCAAAGAGGTTTGGAATTTTTGTTGTCTTCGTTTCTCTATAAAATAGCAATTTTATAGTGGTTAGTCCACCAATTTAGGGAGTATTATGATGGTTTACTAAATTAATTGACAAAAAATTAAAACGTTGTCCATGTACCAGGAAAGAGAGTTTAATATACGTTAATACAATTGTTGAATGTGTTTAGAAATTTTAAAACAACACTAAAGATCATAAGCTTCAGTTTATAGAACATTTACCGAAAAACTCAATCTTTTCGTAGGGTGACACTTAGATTTTGAGAAAAATTCAAAAATATGAAAATACCGTTTTAATGCATAATTGCATCTTTCACTAACATATGATGAATGTCAAAGAGGTTTGAAACTTTTGTTGTCTTGGTTTCTCTAGAAAATGGCGATTTTATGGTGGACTATTTAGGGAGTATTATGAAGTTTTACTAAATTAATTGACAAAAAATTAAAACGATGCCCATGTACAATGAAAGAGAGTTTAATATACATTAATACAAATGTAGAATGTGTTTAGAAATTTTAAAACAACACTAAAGATCATAGGCTTCAAGATATTAGATATTTATCGAAAAACTCAATATTTTCGTAGGAGTTTAACACATAGATTTTGAGAAAAATTCAAAAATATGAAAATACTGTTTTAATGCATAGTTGCATCCTTCACTAACATATGATGATTGTCATAGAGGTTTGTAACTTTTGTTGTCTCCCTTCCTCTAGAAAATAGCGATTTTATAGAATATGAAAATACTGTTTTAATGCATAGTTGCATCATTCACTAACATATGATGAATGTCAAAGAGGTTTGGAACTTTTGTTGTCTCCCTTTCTCTAGAAAATAGTAATTTTATAGAGGTTAGTCCACCAATTTAGGGAGTGTTATGAAGTTTTACTAAATTAATTGACAAAAAAATTGAAACGATGCCTATATACAATGAAAGAGAGTTTATTATACATTAATACAAATATATAATGTACTTAGAAATTTTAAAACAACACTAAAGATCATAGGCTTCAGTATATAAAACAATTACCGAAAAATTCAATATTTTCGTAGGGCTTCAGAATATAATACATTGATTTTGAAAAAAATTCAAAAATATGAAAATACTGTTTTAATGCATAGTTGCATCTTTCACTAACATATGATGAATGTCAAAGAGGTTTGGAACTTTTGTTGTCTCCGTTTCTCAAGAAAATAGCGATTTTATATTGGTTAGTCCACCAATTTAGGGAGTATTATGAAGTTTTACTAAATTAATTGACAAAAAATTAAAACGATGCTCATGTACCTTGAAAGAGAGTTTTATATACATTAATAAAAATTTAGAATGTGTTAGAAATTTTAAAACAACACTAAAGATCATAGGCTTCAGTATATAGAACATTTACCGGAAAACTCAATATTTTTGTAGGGGTTAACACGTATATTTTGAGAAAAATTATAAAATATGAAAGTACTATTTTAATGCATAGTTGCATCTTTCACAAACATATGATGAATGTCAAAGAGGTTTGAAACTTTTGTTTTCTTCGCTTCTATAAAATAGCAATTTTATAGTGGTTATCCACCAATTTAGGAGTATTATGAAGTTTTACTAAATTAATTGAAAAAAAAAATTAAAACGATGTCTTTGTACCATGAAAGAGAGTTTAATATACATTAATACAAATGTAAAATGTGTTTATAAATTTTAAAACAACACTAAAGATCATAGGCTTCAGTATATAGAACACCTAGATTTTGAGAAAAAATTCAAAAATATGAAAATATTGTTTTAATGCATAGTTGCATCATTCACTAACATATGATGAAATTCAAGGAGGTTTGGAACTTTTGATGTCTCCGCTACTCTAGAAAATAGCGATTTTGTAGTGGTTAGTCCACCAATTTAGGAGTATTGTGAAGTTTTACTAAATTAATTGACAAAATATTAAAACGATGCACATGTACAATGAAAGAGAGTTTATTATAATTTAATACAAATGCATAATGTTTTAGAAATTTTAAAACAACATTAAAGATCATAGGCTTCAAGATATTAGATATTTATCGAAAAACTCAATATTTTCAGTAGGGTTATAGAAAATACTGTTTAAAGATCATAGGCTTCAGTATATTAGACATTTGTTGTCTCCGTTTCTCTAGAAAATAGCGATTTTATAGTGGTTATTCCACCAATTTAAAGAGTATTATGAAGTTTTACTAAATTAATTGACAAAAATTAAAACGATGCTCATGTACCATGAAAGAGAGTTTAATATACATTAATACAAATGTAGAATGTGTTTAGAAATTTTAAAACAACACTAAAGATCATAGGCTTCAAGATATAGAGCATTTACCAAAAATTCAATATTTTCGTAGGGTTAACACATAGATTTTGAGAAAAATTCAAAAATATGAAAATACTGTTTTAATGCATAGTTGCATCTTTCACTAACATATGATGAATGTCAAAGAGGTTTGGAACTTTTGTTGTCTCCGTTTCTCAAGAAAATAGCGATTTTATATTGGTTAGTCCACCAATTTAGGGAGTATTATGAAGTTTTACTAAATTAATTGACAAAAAATTAAAACGATGCTCATGTACCTTGAAAGAGAGTTTTATATACATTAATAAAAATTTAGAATGTGTTAGAAATTTTAAAACAACACTAAAGATCATAGGCTTCAAGATATAGAACATTTACCTAAAACTCAATATTTTGTAGGGTTAACACGATATTTTGAGAAAAATTATAAAATATGAAAGTACTATTTTAATGCATAGTTGCATCTTTCACAAACATATGATGAATGTCAAAGAGGTTTGAAACTTTTGTTTTCTTCGTTTCTCTATAAAATAGCAATTTTATAGTGGTTAGTCCACCAATTTAGGGAGTATTATGAAGTTTTACTAAATTAATTGAAAAAAAAAAATTAAAACGATGTCTTTGTACCATGAAAGAGAGTTTAATATACATTAATACAAATGTAAAATGTGTTTATAAATTTTAAAACAACACTAAAGATCATAGGCTTCAGTATATAGAACACCTAGATTTTGAGAAAAAATTCAAAAATATGAAAATATTGTTTTAATGCATAGTTGCATCATTCACTAACATATGATGAAATTCAAGGAGGTTTGGAACTTTTGATGTCTCCGCTACTCTAGAAAATAGCGATTTTGTAGTGGTTAGTCCACCAATTTAGGGAGTATTGTGAAGTTTTACTAAATTAATTGACAAAATATTAAAACGATGCACATGTACAATGAAAGAGAGTTTATTATAATTTAATACAAATGCATAATGTTTTAGAAATTTTAAAACAACATTAAAGATCATAGGCTTCAAGATATAGAACATTTACCTAAAACTCAATATTTTCAGAGGGGTTATAGAAAATACTGTTTAAAGATCATAGGCTTCAGTATATTAGACATTTGTTGTCTCCGCTTCTAGAAAATAGCGATTTTATAGTGGTTATTCCACCAATTTAAAGAGTATTATGAAGTTTTACTAAATTAATTGACAAAAATTAAAACGATGCTCATGTACCATGAAACAGAGTTTAATATACATTAATACAAATGTAGAATGTGTTTAGATATTTTAAAACAACATTAAAGATCATAGGCTTCAGTATATAGAACATTAACTAAAAATTCAATATTTTCGTAGGGTTAACACATATATTTTGAGAAAAATTCAAAAATATGAAAATACTGTTTTAATGCATAGTTGCATCTTTAACTAACATATGATGAATGTCAAAGAGGTTTGGAATTTTGTTGTCTTCGCTTCTATAAAATAGCAATTTTATAGTGGTTAGTCCACCAATTTAGGAGTATTATGATGGTTTACTAAATTAATTGACAAAAAATTAAAACGTTGTCCATGTACCAGAAAGAGAGTTTAATATACGTTAATACAATTGTTGAATGTGTTTAGAAATTTTAAAACAACACTAAAGATCATAAGCTTCAGTTTATAGAACATTTACCGAAAAACTCAATCTTTTCGTAGGGTGACACTTAGATTTTGAGAAAAATTCAAAAATATGAAAATACCGTTTTAATGCATAATTGCATCTTTCACTAACATATGATGAATGTCAAAGAGGTTTGAAACTTTTGTTGTCTTGGTTTCTCTAGAAAATGGCGATTTTATGGTGGACTATTTAGGGAGTATTATGAAGTTTTACTAAATTAATTGACAAAAAATTAAAACGATGCCCATGTACAATGAAAGAGAGTTTAATATACATTAATACAAATGTAGAATGTGTTTAGAAATTTTAAAACAACACTAAAGATCATAGGCTTCAGTATATAGAACATTTACTGAAAAACTCAATATTTTCGTAGGAGTTTAACACATAGATTTTGAGAAAAATTCAAAAATATGAATACTGTTTTAATGCATAGGTGCATCCTTCACTAACATATGATGAATGTCAAAGAGGTTTGAAACTTTTGTTGTCTCCGTTTCTCTTGAAATTAGCGATTTTATAGTAGTTAGTCCATCAATTTATAGAGTATTATGAAGTTTTACTAAATTAATTGATAAAAAATTAAAACGATGTTCATGTACCGTAAAAGAGATTTAACATACATTAATACAAATGTATAATGTGTTTAGAAATTTTATAACAACACTAAAGATCATAGAGAGTATTACAAAGAGGTACCAAAATACATATTCCTAATAAGATGGTTTGCTATGAATCATACTCCCAATTATGCATCAACATCATACTTCGTAGTACATTAACTAATCACCTCCTTACACATTTCTTCAAGCGTGTACTTCTCTGATCAATTGACTGATACTTGACGTAAGATAAAGTACATATGGGGCCATGTTTTGCTCAAGATAAAAAAAAAACAATATAATATGATTAAAATACAAGTATGAGCAGACAATAGTACCACAATTACAAACGTTTATACAGTACGTGTGTGTTTATGATTCATTACTGATGATGCAACCAGAACCACACATGACATGTTGATCAAGTACCCATTATATATATATATACAAATTAAGAAAATATTAGCATGTGCACTCTCTTGCAGAAAGGGTTTAAGAAGTTTAATCAAAACAGAGAATCTCTAAGAACTTGGCAACTTGGGAAGATTAAAAGAATTAAACAAAAGTAGATGTTTAAAATTATTCATTTTTTTATCAAAAAAAAAAAAGGTTATTCATTTTAAACGGACTCAACTTAGTTGTTGGTTCTTGTAAGAACACAGAAGGAACATAAGAACAATGGCTAGTAACATCTAACTATATCATATTCAAAGAGCTTCCACAACGTTTGATGGCGGTGTCTCCAACCTCGTTAGAACTTCAGGCACTCCTGAAGTATCTCTTACTATCTACACACAAAAAAAAGCACATAAAAACTTGGTTAGTGTAACGAAGTAGCTAGTTTAATACGATCATGAGCTTTAAACAAAAATGTAGAATGGACTTACAAGAACCTCCTCATCCAAATAAGATATCATGAAGAATCTTTCAAAGGATCCACCTGAAACAGATAAACACGCTAGATGCTTCACATCACAAGTCAAGAGAAAAAACCGATTCACGTATATATATAAAGAACAAGTGGCTTTCTTTCTTACTCAGGGGAATCCTTAGACCACTGGATAAAGTATCCTTGATAAGATCAGGAAGCTGCTGCAACGTTGTGGTGGCTTGACCCAATGCGCCTTTAAGCTGTTCAGGAACTGCTTCTTCAATGACCGTTGGGGACTCAACCATACCTTCCACATATTCTTCTCTTAGCCTCAGAGGTCCCTCCACAGTCAACTTCGATGACAGAATGATCTTGCTTTCTATCTGCAAATTTTTATAGCTAATGTGAGCAGAGCCGGATCTGGACACAGCCGCTTGAAACATTGGCCTTAGACCCTCAATTTTTTTATTAAAATTTATAAAGAAATGTTTATAGCCCCCAAAATCTCAGATCCGGGTCGATGACCGTGAGAAACTTGATTTACTTAAACAAATGTTAAAAGCATTTGAGTATGGTTACCGAGTTTAGTAGTTTGATATTAGCAGTGGCCTTTGCGTTAGCATCTTTAATCACTATCTCCATTCTTGAGAGGTTAGCCAACGTTGAAGGAAACCTCCTGAAAACAACAACACAAACATATATCAAAGAAAAGTTTGAAGGAACATGGTGAATGGTGAGCTTTAAGGTAAGTAAGTACTGAACTCGAATATAACTCGAGCAGCTAGTAAGCCAGGGCTTCCAGAGCCAAACCACTCGAAGTTCCATCTACCTTCGAAGCAAGGAGACCTGTAGAAAAAGAACATACCATTTCCCTAACATTGAAGCTAAGTTGGTAACAAGACAAAAAGTTAAAAAGTGGTAACACATACGTAGTTGGTCTAGGAGAAGGGTTAAGCCGCTCTAAACTCGTTATCCTCTCGTTGACATCGATCCTTTGCATACTCGTTGTTTTCCCTGTAACCAAAGCCTCAAAGCCTCCAGCATCTTTTAACTGTATATATTACACAACACAAAGCTGTTCTTGTAATTAAAAAAATAAAACATCTAGTTACTGAACTTTGCAACATCGTTAAAGATCTAAACAATCAGTAGTTTAAAGGGTGTGAGAAGAAAAGTTTTATTACAGCAAGAAGCAGAGATTCCTTAGCAGAGAGCCTCTCCATATCTCTGGCGTAAACAGAAGGAGAGCCTTGAACTGCTTCTTCCTGCACCATTGCTCTTAACAACGCCCTTTTCCGAGACGAATCTCTCCTCCAACCTTTCACCATCGGGACAACGACGGAGACCCTCTTAGACGGTGGCATTGAGTTTGAGAAGCTCAATCTAACCGCAGACGAACCGGGAATCGAACTCTGTACCAACGCCATTGAAGAGGAAGACATGAAGCTCAATAAAAACAAAGGAAAGATTGAGACTTTTATGCAGAGCTAACCTCAGGATATGAGAAGTACTGTAGTAGGTAAGGAGTTTCTTTTAAACCGTTAGCCTGATTTTCCGGTTTAACCGGTCGGTTTACGGTTTAAAGGCGCTCCCTTTTTTACTCTCTCTCTCTCTCTCTTCGTCGTTTAGTGCAAAAGTTGAAACCTTTCTAGCAATCCCGCCATGGAAATCGACTCCGAGAAGTCTCACGATCCGATTACAGTTCGCTGGTCCGAAAAACCCACTTACTCTGTTTTCCTCTGTTTTTACTCTGTTTCCTCTGTTTTTACTCTGTTTTTGTTTGTTTATATTCAATTGAAGCAGAATGAGAGTTTCGAGATACGAAAGGAGATGTACAGAGGGCAGCAATACAGTAAAGGAGAGACCTTTCTCATTACATCATGAGAAACCTCATTTGCATGGTGAGTGCTTTAACTCAATAAAGGAGAGACCTTTCTCATTACAAATCTTGTGTTTTTATTTGTTTGCAGTTTGCAAGGTCTTGGGTTCATTATTGTAGGAACTTTGTTCAAACACATGAAAGCTTAAACCTTGTGTACTCGATGAATACTCTAAAGAGGTTCGTTAGTGTATACAGTTTATGTCTCTAGATTGTAAGTGAGCGACTCAAATATAATCTGAAGAGTCTGTTGTTAAACACACCAATGCAGAAGAGGTCAGTTACTCGGCTTGTTAAACCTCGTAACTTTATCCACCCTGATGATACTGTGATCCTTGAAGACGAGAGTGAGAGAGTTCAGCTTGGTGTCTAACGTGTAGTTAGATAGTTCATGTGGGAGAGTTCAGCTTGGTGTCTAATGTGTAGGTAGTTAGATCAGTTATCTGACTCTGTTGTGATCTTTATTGGTTGATTTTTCTTCAGAACATGGCCTTGAAAGATCAGTCAATTTCAACACTGTATGAGAGCCCATCAAAGAGCTTGATATCATGTTGAACCAGGTCAGTTAAATTTTTTTTGTCAAATTCTATTGAGATGAAGAAGATTCAAACTTCTTGTTTCTGTTTGTGGGACTGTGTTTAGATGGCTGCAGGAGTTTCAGTAGATATCATGTCAGGCCTTAATGATCCAGCTAACTCCGCATTGCCTCAGCAGGTTCGTAATTAGCATAACTAAAGCACTCACGTTCGTAGTGGAGAATCAGCAGGAAGTTGAATAGAGTGTCTTTCTTTATTTTGTATCAGCCTCTAAATAGATGTCTTTTCCCTGGATCAGCACCTTACAACATGTTTCAGATCATGTACAAATCCTCGCTCCTTTGATGTTGATAATATCAGGTATGGTTTTTACTTTACAAAAAGAACACAAATCTCTTAACTTCAGTTCGTTGTCTGAGCTAAAACCCTCTTTTTATTGCAGATTTCTTGGGACTTCTGGTCAGAACATTGACAAGTACTCAGAGGCTGAAAGCAAACTTGATTTTGTGGAAAGGACGCTGAGGTGGAGACATCTTGCTCCTACTGCACCTAATACACTCGGTTAGATGAACCTAAAGGAATCTGGAATGTCATACTCGTAGCTTTAGCATTCGGTTATAAGTTAAATCTCACAACACTGAAGTTGTTGCTACTTGTCTACAATCTTAATCTCCAAGTTCTAACCAGATGTAGTAACGAGAGACTAAACACCCTTTTTCAAGTATTTGGATGTTATTATTTGTGCTGAACTTAACGAACGAAAGTGGCTTTTTTGCATTTTCTTATAAAGAAAACTCTTTTTAACTTTTAACTAGAATTTAGGACACGAGTTCTTATGTTTGGCATGAAAAGGACAAAAGGCCCCGACCAGATGTTGTCGTCGACGAACGTGAAAGACTGTAAATAAAAAATATAATAATATTTAAAATAATAAAAAAAAAATAAGTACACAGAATTTCATGCAAATGGCTCCTCCTCCTCTCTCTCTTCTTCATCTTTATTCTCTCAACGGCTATATTCACACTTATTTATTACAAAACCGTTTCACTATTACACTAAAAAGCTTATTACATTTATATTCTCCATTATTCCCCAACGGTCCGTTTCTTCAAAGCACTTTGCTTTATAACCACAACTATACTCATCTTCTTCCCTTTAACCCTCCTCTCTCTCTTTTTCTCTTCTTCTCTCTCTCTCGATGGAGCTTGTTGTTGTTGTCGCTGAAGCTACACAAATCCAGCACGTGAACAGGAAGTCCTCCGACGAGTTGCTCCGGAAGTTCGCCGATCCTGACGACTTAGACGAGCCAACAAAGTCAACGAAGCGCCCGAGGAAATCAGCTACTAGGAACTCTCGAGAGAACGGTGTTGACGTGGAAAGCAACACTAGTACTACTGGTTTGGTGGAGAGGAAACGCCTCTTGCTTGCTCCGGCAGCTAGTAAACGGCGGTCTATGTTTCTCCGCCAGATTGCTTCTGGAAAGTCACATCTCAAGAACAAGTCTCTCGTCAGAACTATCGGCAAGGTAGAGTCAAATCTCTACACTAACATTAAAGCTCAAGTTTCTTGTTTCTTTTCTTCAAAATTTTAAAACGTTTTTTAATGCTCGTTTTGCCTTCAGACATGGCGTAAAACAATGGAAGGAGCTTCAAGAGTTTTCATCGAGAAGCATTATAACAGACACAGACGTCTAATCAACGATGTTCTTTGAAGCAGCTTCTGCAACTCTTTGTTTTATTTTTCTTTAATGTGTTTGTAACTTTATAAACGTGAATCTCTAACGTTTTATTTTACATTATTCGTTTGTACTTTTTTTATTTGGTCAATTTTATTCGTTTGTACTTTTAAATTTCAATAATATCAATGCTTTGATAGAACTTCATCAGTAAATTCATTGAATAAAAAAGCAAGTTGAAGTTTTTCATACATATAATTATCCAAAATTAATGACATTTGACATTTTTTGCTTATATAATATTTATGAGACAGATGAATTACTTGGAAAAAAAGTAGCTAACAATGATTTATTTAATATCATATGTATCCTATAACAAGTTAACAACCTTTATAGAAGCATTTACTGTGAACAATCGCCGATCCATTTTCTTCATCTCTATCAGCAATCCCTGGGAACATCATTGTACCACAGCCTAAATAATGTTTGCATACAGATCATTCCTTATGTCGACGTCACACTTCATGATCGAGTGAAGCCGTCTCATGAATACGATGTACAATGTGACACTATATCTTAGCTAATGGTTTAGATCTTGTTGCATTTACTAGTTTATAATTTTACACATATACTAGATTAAGATCTACTACAAGCGGAATAAATATTATATATATAAATTATTTTATGTATTATATGTTCTACATATTATGAAATAATAAATATATATTGAATAATTAAAAGTCAAGAACTATTACATATATAATTAAATTGGTGCTAACGATAAATCAATTTTATTAATCCAAACATTTTTTAAAAAATTGATAGGATATGTAATTAAATTTAAATGTTATTAACATACATAGTATATTTTTAATATTAATGTCTATTTTTTTTTTTGAATGATGTTTTCTACTCATATGTTTTTTTATCATGTATATTTTTAATAGCAAAAACTTTAAATTACTGATAACAAAATTTTCGTTGTGGGATTAATAATTTTAGTAATTGATAATTTAAAATATTTATCAATGTTAGTTCAAAACTTTTATCAAAAAAAAATTATTCAAAGTAAATTTTGAAAATAAAATATTTATTTATTCAATATGGTTTATAGTTTAATTTAGAATGATATATATACATATATATTTTAAATCTTAATGATTAATTAAATTAGACTTTTACTTATATGATTTTGTAATCATTTGTATTTTGTCATAACAAAAATTTTAAACCATGGATCACAAAATTTGAATGTGAGACTTTTAGGTTTAATAATTTATGGTCATTTTAAAATTCAAAATATAAAATATACAGAAAAATCTAAATTTTTATAATATGGTTATTGTGTTTTTTAAAAAGTTATTTTAATAGTTTTAAATTAAACAAATTTGATAGAATATACATTTTTTTATCAGATCTTTATTATTCAAAATCATTAATTGTCATATATAATTTACCCACATTAGAAAATTCCGTAATCTTTATTTAAGGAAATAATAAATGACATTAATAATGAATTTATGATTAGTTTAATAAAAAATTTATTATATAATTAGATGAACCAACATATTTCTTAATAATTCTAAGAATCATCATAGTGATGACATGTGGCTACAAAAAAAAATTATAATGTTTTACAAATAATATAAAAGGGATAATAGGAGAAAACACTGATTTCAAGATTAATGAATAAGATAATGATAACTCACATCTAATCATCTTATTTATCACTAAAGTTATTTAAAATCTTAACTTAGACTAACAATAACTATCATGATTTGTACCAAACCAATATATAAGTATATATCTTCGATAATTAACACTAGAGTTATGTAAATTGCATACCAAGATCGAACAGTTTTAAGAGCAGTTTTAATTCTAAAAGGTCTAGAATAGTAAATCAGAATGACACATTATCATTCAGTGGTAAGAAAATGTAAAAAAGTAAAATAAATCAGTGGTCGGAAAGAAACACAAAAGACACAAAACCAATCGTCTATTGTATTCTAATTTCCAAGTGGTTTCACCTCAATTTACGGGTGCAGTAACTTTTATTCGTGAGGCTTAACAGTAAAAATGAAAATAAAACTTTTTCCTTCCACTTCATGTTTTTTAATTTTACCGGTGGTAAATAGTAAATACCAGCCACGAGAATATGCCCTATTGAGCGAGTCCGACCAACTGAGTCACGCCCGAGTCACATCATCGGCTTTGGTTATCTTCTTCCTCGCCGAAAAGACGCAATCTTTTTCTTTTTTGTCTCTCACAGAATCTAACAGAGATGAACGCCGCCATTAGAGCTGCGATTCAAAGACCACAGAGCTTAGCTTCTCACCTAAAACCGCGCTTTTCATTCCACCCCCGTCTTGGAACGCAAACGCCGCACTTCCTGGGAATCGGTCAGTCTCTCTCTCTCTCTCTCTCTCTTCTTCATCTTTATTCTCTCAACGGCTATATTCACACTTATTTATTACAAAACCGTTTCACTATTACACTAAAAAGCTTATTACATTTATATTCTCCATTATTCCCCAACGGTCCGTTTCTTCAAAGCACTTTGCTTTATAACCACAACTATACTCATCTTCTTCCCTTTAACCCTCCTCTCTCTCTTTTTCTCTTCTTCTCTCTCTCTCGATGGAGCTTGTTGTTGTTGTCGCTGAAGCTACACAAATCCAGCACGTGAACAGGAAGTCCTCCGACGAGTTGCTCCGGAAGTTCGCCGATCCTGACGACTTAGACGAGCCAACAAAGTCAACGAAGCGCCCGAGGAAATCAGCTACTAGGAACTCTCGAGAGAACGGTGTTGACGTGGAAAGCAACACTAGTACTACTGGTTTGGTGGAGAGGAAACGCCTCTTGCTTGCTCCGGCAGCTAGTAAACGGCGGTCTATGTTTCTCCGCCAGATTGCTTCTGGAAAGTCACATCTCAAGAACAAGTCTCTCGTCAGAACTATCGGCAAGGTAGAGTCAAATCTCTACACTAACATTAAAGCTCAAGTTTCTTGTTTCTTTTCTTCAAAATTTTAAAACGTTTTTTAATGCTCGTTTTGCCTTCAGACATGGCGTAAAACAATGGAAGGAGCTTCAAGAGTTTTCATCGAGAAGCATTATAACAGACACAGACGTCTAATCAACGATGTTCTTTGAAGCAGCTTCTGCAACTCTTTGTTTTATTTTTTCTTTAATGTGTTTGTAACTTTATAAACGTGAATCTCTAACGTTTTATTTTACATTATTCGTTTGTACTTTTTTTTTATTTGGTCAATTTTTATTCGTTTGTACTTTTAAATTTCAATAATATCAATGCTTTGATAGAACTTCATCAGTAAATTCATTGAATAAAAAAGCAAGTTGAAGTTTTTCATACATATAATTATCCAAAATTAATGACATTTGACATTTTTTGCTTATATAATATTTATGAGACAGATGAATTACTTGGAAAAAAAGTAGCTAACAATGATTTATTTAATATCATATGTATCCTATAACAAGTTAACAACCTTTATAGAAGCATTTACTGTGAACAATCGCCGATCCATTTTCTTCATCTCTATCAGCAATCCCTGGGAACATCATTGTACCACAGCCTAAATAATGTTTGCATACAGATCATTCCTTATGTCGACGTCACACTTCATGATCGAGTGAAGCCGTCTCATGAATACGATGTACAATGTGACACTATATCTTAGCTAATGGTTTAGATCTTGTTGCATTTACTAGTTTATAATTTTACACATATACTAGATTAAGATCTGTGCCTTGCGCGGAATAAATATTATATATATAAATTATTTTATGTATTATATGTTCTTACATATTATGAAATAATAAATATATATTGAATAATTAAAAGTCAGTAACTATTACATATATAATTAAATTGGTGCGAACGTATAAATCAATTTTATTAATCCAAACATTTTTTTAAAAAAATTGATAGGATATGTAATTAAATTTAAATGTTATTAACATACATAGTATATTTTTAATATTAATGTCTATTTTTTTTTTTGAATGATGTTTTCTACTCATATGTTTTTTTATCATGTATATTTTTAATAGCAAAAACTTTAAATTACTGATAACAAAATTTTCGTTGTGGGATTAATAATTTTAGTAATTGATAATTTAAAAATATTTATCAATGTTAGTTCAAAACTTTTATCAAAAAAAAATTATTCAAAGTAAATTTTGAAAATAAAATATTTATTTATTCAATATGGTTTATAGTTTAATTTAGAATGATATATATACATATATATTTTAAATCTTAATGATTAATTAAATTAGACTTTTACTTATATGATTTTGTAATCATTTGTATTTTGTCATAACAAAAATTTTAAACCATGGATCACAAAATTTGAATGTGAGACTTTTAACAGTTTTAATAATTTATGGTCATTTTTAAAATTCAAAATATAAAATATACAGAAAAATCTAAATTTTTATAATATGGTTATTGTGTTTTTTAAAAAGTTATTTTAATAGTTTTAAATTAAACAAATTTGATAGAATATACATTTTTTATCGATCTTTATTATTCAAAATCATTAATTGTCATATATAATTTACCCACATTAGAAAATTCCGTAATCTTTATTTAAGGAAATAATAAATGACATTAATAATGAATTTATGATTAGTTTAATAAAAAATTTATTATATAATTAGATGAACCAACATATTTCTCTAATAATTCTAAGAATCATCATAGTGATGACATGTGGCTACAAAAAAAAATTATAATGTTTTACAAATAATATAAAAGGGATAATAGGAGAAAACACTGATTTCAAGATTAATGAATAAGATAATGATAACTCACATCTAATCATCTTATTTATCACTAAAGTTATTTAAAATCTTAACTTAGACTAACAATAACTATCATGATTTGTACCAAACCAATATATAAGTATATATCTTCGATAATTAACACTAGAGTTATGTAAATTGCATACCAAGATCGAACAGTTTTAAGAGCAGTTTTAATTCTAAAAGGTCTAGAATAGTAAATCAGAATGACACATTATCATTCAGTGGTAAGAAAATGTAAAAAAAGTAAAATAAATCAGTGGTCGGAAAGAAACACAAAAGACACAAAACCAATCGTCTATTGTATTCTAATTTCCAAGTGGTTTCACCTCAATTTACGGGTGCAGTAACTTTTTATTCGTGAGGCTTAACAGTAAAAAATGAAAATAAAACTTTTTTCCTTCCACTTCATGTTTTTTTTTTAATTTTTACCGGTGGTAAATAGTAAATACCAGCCACGAGAATATGCCCTATTGAGCGAGTCCGACCAACTGAGTCACGCCCGAGTCACATCATCGGCTTTTGGTTATCTTCTTCCTCGCCGAAAAGACGCAATCTTTTTTCTTTTTTTTGTCTCTCACAGAATCTAACAGAGATGAACGCCGCCATTAGAGCTGCGATTCAAAGACCACAGAGCTTAGCTTCTCACCTAAAAACCGCGCTTTTTCATTCCACCCCCGTCTTGGAACGCAAACGCCGCACTTCCTGGGAATCGGTCAGTCTCTCTCTCTCTCTCTCTCTCTCTTCCCGCAAAGTTTGATTCTTTTCGTTAACCCATCAGCTAAAGCTTCGAGCTTTGGCATTTCTTTGGATCAATTGAACATGTTCTTAGCTTTTGTTAGATGGGTTTTTCTCTAATTGTTCAGACACAATGTTGGGACTTTTAGACGTTTACTTGTCGACCATTTTAACTAGTCTTTGGGAGTTTGAACAGGTGGGAATGTGATTTTCGCTAACCCGTCAGCTAAAGTTTCGTGCTTTTGGCATTTCTCTGGATCGGTTGAACATGTACTTAGCTTCTCTTATTAGCTTGAGTTAGATAGATTGAGAATCTGGGGGTTTCTCTAATTGTTCAGACACAATGTTGGGACTTTAGAGAGTTTAGCTTGTCTGAATTAACACCATTTTTACTAGTGTTTGGGAGTTTGAACATGTGGATTTATGATTTTCTGGTTTTTATTTAATCTGCCTGCAGAGATCATATGTTCACAAGAAGAGGAACAGAAGAATGAGAGAGAAGCAAGAGTTATTGCGTAATGTCAATGCTTTCGCAGCAAACATGTTTCCGGTATTATACTTGAGTAACGTTTACTTAAAATGCTAATGTGTTGTTTTGGTTTTAGTCTCTCTGTGCATGAGTTTTTGATGAGATACAATGTAGAGAAGAAGTTGACGTGGCCTTAGATCAAAATAATGGTTTCAAACATTTATCTTTATTTAATGTCTTGTTTAGTGGAAGGGTGTAGACTGTAGTGGATGTAGTAGTTAGTTTGTTCTAGTTTTGTATTTAAGCATGAGTTGGGAAGAGAACGAAGAAAGAGAAGAAAATCGAAGTAACTTGTGTTTCGTTTTATTAGTTTGTTTTTCGCAAACTCTCTTGGTTTTGAGGAGAGATCTTAATTGGCATCAAAGCATCTTGTGTTTAAAAGTATCAAAGGGGTGATTGGGTTCACTCCTAACAGTTTTAGTGTTTGTTATGGCTCTTTTAAGGTGCTTTTGTTTATGCCACTGTGGGATTTTTCATTGTAAACCTCCTAGAGCCTAACATTTTTGAGTCCAGAGTTGGCATGATGATGGGTATGATGATGATGATGATGGTGAGCCCTCCTCGCGGAAGCAGAAGTCGTGGTACAAAAAAAAGTACGCCAAGGAAACCAAAGGCAAATGGAACGGCAAACACGGCTCCCAGAGTTGGGGTCCAAGTAAGTGAGAATGTCTTATCCCTTCTCTTCTTCACTAGACTACAGTACTGTAGGCATGTAGCTTGTTCACTGCTTCTGTAATCAAGATCTAGTTTCCATCTTTAAAGTTTAATTTGTTGGATATCGATTCTAATGGATGAATTGTCTATGTGTTGCTTGTTGGCTTTCAACCTCGCTTTCTTTCAGTTACTCCTGACTCAGACTTGGTCTCTGCAAGGCCTTGAGCTTCTTGTATAGATATAGATATTCATTGCTCAATATAGACTCAAATCTTCGACTTGTGACATTGTACTGCATTAAGCTTTCATACTTATTCGGTGCATACTCTTATGAAAAACACTTTGTTTCACTGTGTAGGGCACTTTGATTTTTGCGGAGTTGATGATGACGACTTTGACATTGACTATGTATTCCGAACTGCTTTTGGTGGACCCCGAGGTTTCTCTTTTTCATTCACTTTTGAAGAGGATGAACCTCCTCGATGGCATCATCGGGACCACTCCTCAAGGTTCTCTAATAAGAGTTCTTGGAAATCGAAACATCGAATATACGAAGATGAAGAAGAAGAAGATGGATACACTTCAACAGAATCCAGCGACTCTGACTCTGAGCCAAACCAAGCTTCTCATAGACAAGCACTTGGCTTGAGTCCTTCAGGTCCATTAAACCTCAAAGACGTCAAAAACGCGTGAGTACTTTACTTCATCATATCCAACACACGAAAGCTAACCATACCATATACATTCATCTTCTCACCATACTATCATTTTTATTGTATATTAGATTTCGAACTTGCGCATTAAAATGGCATCCAGATCGTCATCAAGGCTCTACCAAGGTATAACCAAACAAGACCATCCACATTTTTAAATCTCCATTCTCCTTTTTTTTTTTTGTTTCTTGAATCTGTGATTTGTATTGAAACAGGAGGCGGCTGAAGCAAAGTTCAAGCTCTGCAGTGTGGCTTATGAATCTTTATGCGAAAAGCTAGCTGTGAACTGAAGACGAAAGAGTTTAGATAGTGTGTTTGAAGTACTTAGAGAGATATTTTCATAGACCAATAATATATATCCAAAGTGTTTTACTATTACAGGATCCAAGCAAATACCTTTGTTCCGTCTTTTTATCGTTGAACTTTCTGAATTTACTACTAATGATGAGTATTCATAGGCTTGGGATTTTGAACCGAACCAAAATTTTGGTAAATTTGGTTAGATTCAGTAGGTTTTCTAAAAAAGTTCGGTTTTGATTCGGTTTGCTAAAAGAAATCTATCCAAGCTATGCCAAAACCCAAATTGAATTAACTGCCTAACTAAATTTCAAATTGAATTAACCAAATTTAATTGAATCTATCCAAAATTTTAACAAATTAAACAAAAAAATAATCAAATCAAGAATATCGGTAGGATTTTCAAAAACCAAACTAATCGAATACCAAACCGAAATGAACCGAGTTTTTTTCGAATTACTTCGGCAAGACTTATGTTGAAACGAACTAAGAGAACCGAATAACACAAACTAGCCCTTGCCTCTATATGTCTTTGAACCGGTCATGTCTCATGTCATGTGTATCGATTGATATCTCTCACTCCTGCTTATTTGTCTTAACCGGTTAATTTGGTCGGAAAGTAAATTAAATTAAACCGGTTTTCTGCACTTGTCTTAAGTCTTAACATTGTGAATTCAATAATGTGGATTCTCTCTGCTTTTTTTCATTCAACAAATCATCATATCTCTAATTGACACCTCTCTCCTCGAATGTCAAAACTTGCTACCGAAATTGATTAGCTAGCGACGGAGAACAACAGTCATCAACGCCGGAATCTGAAAAAAAAAAAAAACTCCGGTGAAAACGCAGTCGTATAATGCTCAAAGCCGTACAGATCCTGTGTTGCTCTTCAGGGTTAACCAGATTGACCAAGACCCGCAACTCCTCCACCGTAAAGCTCTCAACTTTCTCCTCGCCCCCTTCTCGGAAAACACTCTGTTTCAACCCGACCCGAATGTCTTCCTCCTCACTTCCCGGGCCCGACCCAGTTCCAAAGTCTCCGACTTTCGTCTCTGTGAGTCTCTAAACCATCTCTCTGAAACATCTTTTTTCTTCTTTGTTCTCCTTCTTTTATTTACTCTGTTTTTGTTTCTCTCAAGGGCGATGTTCGGAAGATAAAGTTCTGTCAATGGTGTGGAGGCCCCACCAAGCACGAGATACCCGACGGAGAAGAGAAGCTCCGACCCATCTGCACACGCTGCGGCAAAATCGCTTACCAGAATCCTAAGATGGTTGTAGGCTGTCTTGTTGAGCACGAAGGAAAGGTTTTGCTTTGCAAACGCAACATTCAACCTTCACACGGTCTGTGGACTCTCCCTGCTGGTTATCTTGAAGTTGGAGAGTCTGCTGCGGAAGGAGCGATGAGGGAGACTTGGGAAGAAGCTGGAGCTATTGTTGAAGTTGTTTCGCCTTTTGCGCAGCTTGATATTCCTCTTATTGGTCAAGTAAGTAACACTCCCTACTTGTCTTTTTCCTTACTAGTTCTGGAGTACTTATGTGGTTTTTGGAGTCAGACGTATGTTATATTCTTGGCGAAGCTGAAGAATCTTGATTTTGCGCCTGGTCCTGAGTCATTGGAGTGTCGTCTCTTCGCACTAGACGAGATACCCTTTGATTCCTTGGCGTTTTCGTCTATTTATGTTACCTTAAATCTGGTAAGTATGTGGATACAAAACTGTTGCATTAGTCTCCAGTGTTTATGTTTGTTTGTTTTTTTTCTTTTCCTTTTTGTAGTATTTGGAAGATCTTAGGAAGGGGAAAGTAAAGTTTCACTATGGTACTATAAATAAAAGGTGCGTGTGGGAGTGATTGTTTTGAGAGATACTATCAAAGGTTTCAGTTATGTTTTTGTGTGATTTGGTTGTTTTCTCAGGCCTGGAAGTAGTCCTTCAGATATTCGAGCGTTTAGTCTTGATTACCATTTGCAGCCGTGAATAGAGGTTTTTGCAATCCTTTCCTCTCTAAATATATGTATGTACTCGGTGTAATAAAACTTTGTACTTAATGTGAGAGCTTCTTGCAGGAAGGAGCAGCTTCTGGATTTTTGATTCATTCTTCCATGTCTGTGTCTTTTCACTTTCAGATGTTCAAATGTTATGGCTGAACAAAGTGTTTTCTATTTTTTTTGTTTCAGTTGTTACCCCAGTTGTAAAAGGAAAACTTCAGATGTGAATGCAAAACATTTTGATCAATTTTTGTGTAACTAGTCATCATGTCGCTATTACTATAACGTGTTAGAAACCAAAAGATGGGAATATTTGTTTAGAACACTAGGAACAAAGACAATTTCAAGTTGTGTGCAGTTGTAAATGCATCGAATCAAACAAACTGCCTTGCGAGAGCAGAACTCATATCTAGCTGAAGCTGAAGCTTCTGAAGTTCAATATGTTGTGTTGTCAAAAACGCTTTCATATCTAATTAATAATTTTAGTGATTTCAGCTAATTAGTCTAAAGGTTTTTTTTTAATAATTTACCAAAGCTCTACCTAATTAAACTACATTATCCCCACCGTCACCATGCATCATAAACATTGACAACAATCACAATACACCAACTTAAAGTTATACCCACTTTCTAGCCGCATTATTGTATATTTTCAAAATATAAAATTACAAGACATATAATTCTGTTAATTTAGCTCTCAATTTTTTTTTTTGACATCAGAATTTTATTAGTCAACTGAGTTAAACAATAACTCAAAGAAATATAACAAAGACAAAACCCAAAGATATAAAGGAGACAAACCGGCAAAGTATCTTTCCGGAGACAAAAGCCCAAAGATGGGAGACTAAAAGTCAACTAAGACTTACACTACAAACCTACAAGCAAGGTCCAAACAACTCAATGGATAAACCATGATTCAAAGAGTTCAATCAAATCCACTGTCCAAAACCACTCTCAAGACCACTCCATACGAACAAAGGTGAAGCCAGAAAAGGACTGAGAAACAATGAGCTCGAGAAGATCCAAACTGCTACCAAGTGAAGTAGGAGACAAAACGAACTCAACCAATCACAATTCTAGCAGAGATGATCACAAGAGTAACGAAGAACATTGATAGAAACTCCACTACATCACCAAACCGAGAAGACAATGCCGATAAGAAAGCCCAAGCACAAGGATAGGAACATTGATCTCCGACAGGGAAAAACGCCAACCAAGACCTTCAGCTCTTACACGCGGACACTCGCACACCAGTCCCAGTATCTACAGACTAAAGACCAAGTACCTCCTCGCAAGAGAAGACCTGAAAATCGAGACCATTGCGACGTCATGAACACGACCCAAGACCCAACAGTCTTAGAAAAGAGCTAGTAGATGCGTCGCAGCAATAACACGTCAGAAAGACGAAGCCCCGAACGAAACCTGGCCAAACTCACCAACCTGAGAACTCAGAACATCAAAGCAGAAAAGAAGAACCATGAACCAAGGCCAAACTAAAAGAGAGAGGAGAGCAGCGATGGAACAAAGCCGGTGAACCGATGCTAAATGAACCTCCGCTACACCATCAAACCTCTAAAAAGATTAACTCCATTGAACAAGGCCTCATAAATATTAAATAACGCTTAGGCCCAGACCAAGCCTTTCAAGGCGGAAGGAAAAGACAAATCATTAGTCTTGAGAACACGTGTACACTCATGTAGCAGGAAAGAAAACACGTGCCAAGAAAAGGACAAATCCCACCGCCCAAACACGTCGACTCACAGATCGTCGGCGTAACCCCGACACCACCGGACAACCGCAAAACTTCAACAAGCTGATGGATGAGACCAAATCGGAGCAGCCAACATCACCAGCAAACCAAAGCCGACATATCATTAACAAAAAATTAACGCTTCAACCCATGGAATGATAAACAAGTCTCAATCTCGATCTCGCAAATCAATCAAAGAACATCGGACATCAGATCTTGCACTTTCAACACCGAGAAGGATGAAGAAAGAAAAGAAGAGAAATCCAAATGATGATTGACCGAACTGAAACTAGTAGAGAGTAGTAGAAAAGCTATTGAGTAGAAGATCACCGGAAAAAAACCGGGACTGATGCTAGACAACACCACCGTAGAAGAACGAGGTGACGCTAGAGACAAAGCCGGCCAAACGGTGCTATAGGAGCCATCGTTTGCCAGAGGCAGAGCCCGACCATGCGGGAAACCAACGCCGATAATGAAATCCGGCGACCAACCAACGCCGATAATGAAATCCGGCGACAAACCATAAGTACTCTCTCTCTCTAAAAGATTTTGTAGAGAGAAGAGAGAGAGCCCTCAATTAGCTCTCAATTTATTCCCACTAGAGCGTCTTGTTAATAATCAAATCATACAGTAAGGAATCAAAGAAATACTCGGCTTTAATTTATTTTTCTATATCTTAGCTAATTTCTCAATAGTCGATAGTCTATTTGAACCTTTTTTTTTTTTTTTAGCAACAGTCTATTTGAACTTTTTTTTTTTTTGTAACTGACAGTCTATTTGAACTTATAGTTCTATTTATTGTCATAAATCTTTTAGAAAAAAAAAAACCCAAAAAGAGTGCATGGAACCATCATGTCCTCGATCAATCTAGACACACAATGTGCACACACCCAAAAAATAGAGATATGTCCATTATCATCATGTACATAAAAAAATATACATAGAACTGTAAAATGCTGATCGAAAGCCTTACTTGTCAGAAGCAGTAAACTGATCAGCAGGTGTACTTATCTCACTCTCAGCAGTACCACTACTTGTGCTGGTTTGTCCAAGCAAACTACTTATTGAACGAGCCTTCACCATCCCAAGCTTCACTCTCTTGCTCTTCAGTTCCACCACCACTGCCTTTTTCTTATCTCGGCCGCCACGACCACCAGCACTCTTGTTCATGCTCCTTACCCTTCCTTTACCAAGATGATGCTCACAAAGAGAATACCCATAAAGAGTTTGCTGAAAACATCTCCATCCTCTACCGTTAACGCGGCTGCACCTTGATCCTTCCTCTAACGTACCGTTCTTCTTGGCTTTCTTCTTCTTCCCTTTGCTACCACCACCGCCTCCACTAGCTTCTTCCTCATCATCCTCTTCTTGTTCCTCGAAGCTTATAAAGCCTCTTCTTCTCTTCCTCAAAGTAACAACATTTTCATTCTTCTCGACAACTATTATGTATTGCATACAGATGGTTAATGATGCAACTTAAAAACATGTTTTATTTTCACCAAAACGATCAAGCCCTACGTGTACCTTGTGTTGAAGAGTCAGATTCTCCTGTGGGGTTAACGTTCTTGCTGCGAATGTTTGAAGCAAGAAGGAATAAAAAAACTTAATATAAAGAGATGAAAGCGATTTATATATGAGTGCAAGAAAAAATGATAATAACAGAGAGCAGTACACAAGATAAATAGGGTCGATATGGGGACCATAAAAGCATCACATGCTAACGTGCACCGTCACGAGGTGTGCATGTTTAGAGTATTATTGAGTATAGTCATCATCGCTAACTACTACTCTTGTATTTCCAAATGTTTTAGGTGTGCGAGAAGAATGATGATAATATAAAACCAAAAGAAACTAAGATGAATTTACAAATTTGGGGGATTAATTAGATCCAACCTCGATTGCTCATCTTCAAAACATATTCACATATAACAAAAGCTTTCTGGTTCTAACAAAGTTAAAAACTATGTATTATCTAATTAGTAATTACACCCACGTAATAGAGATGAGAAGGAACTGTAAGGATTCATAAAGATTCATAGCTAATGATCGAATTTACTTACCTGCCGGATGCATCAGCACTACTCTTTATACCATCATCATCCTTTTAGAAAAAATGAAAAAAAAATGAAGATGAGCAGTTGAACATTATTTGTTTTTTTTTTTTTTGAAAACTGGCCTTAAACATTATTTGCTTCTAATAAGAAAATCTGCAAACGAAGAAACTCCAGTGTAAACTAAATCAATTATTATTTCCACACACACACACAAAAACAAAGTACGGTCTTAATACAACACAAACTGCACCCAAGTGTCGAACTGTGGATTATAAATAACATTAATTAGGAGTTTCTAATTTAATGTCAACGTATAGACAAGAACTCACCAAAGCTTTCTCCTGCTTCTTGTCAATCACATCTCTTTGCTGACCATCTGAAACCGGCGCGGGTGGTTGCGAAAGCTGAAGAAGAGAAGCAAGAACCCCGTCTCTGTCTTGGCCGCAGAAGTAACTAGCGGTGGTCGTCGGTGACCGGTTAGAGTAGAGATCTGAGAGAGGAACAGGTAACAGAGACGAAAGAGGAAGAGGCACTTGTCGTTTACGGATCCTCATCCGGAGAGGAGATACAAGAGATTCGTTACTTTATTTTTTCTCTCTTCAGGTCTTTTTGTTTGCACCAAAGAAGAACTGTAGTGTAATCTTTTTTTTTTGGGTTAACACAGACTTGGAAAATAAATAGAAGAAAAAGGATTTGTGGTGTTGTGTTTTCTTGGTAATAATGGTTCTTCTCTCTCTCCCCCACACACTTTTATATTGTTGTTGCACCCAAAAAGTAAGTTAGTAGTAACTGAGAAAAGAAGAGTCCACCTTGGAATGACTGAGATTATAAACCATTTTATATATTTTATAGAACGGTTCACTCCAAAATATGAACTTTTAATTTACCCCACCAGGACCAATCAAAATAACACATAGATTATTAATTAAAAAATATTAAATTAAATAAAAAATAGCTACAAAAAATAAAAACGTTAATTTTAACGACGCTAACGCTTCCAAATAAACCCTAACCCTAAATCTTAAATTCTAAACCCAAACCCTATACCATAAACCCTAATCCTAGACCCTAAACTCAAATTATATACCTTAAACCCAAACCCTATACCATAAACCCTAATCCTAGACCCTAAACTCAAATTATATACCTTAAACCCAAAAAAATAGACTATAAACCTAAACCCTATACCCTAAACCCAAGTCTTAGACCGTAAACCAAAACCGTAAACTCAAACCCTATAGCATCTAAGTTTGGGGTTTGGGTTTAAGGTTTACCGTTTGAGTTTTAGGTTTAGGATTTGGGTTTAGGTTATCTGGTTTGAGTTTAGGAGTTTCGATTTGGGTTTAGGATTTACCGTTTGGACTTATGGTTAAGGTTTTGGGTTTAGGGTATATAATTTGGGTTTAAAGTTTACGGTTTGGGTTTAGGGTCTAGGACTTGGGTTTAGGATATAGAGTTTAGGTTTATAGTCTAGTTTTTGGGTTTATAGTATATAATTTGGGTTTAGGGTCTAGGATTAGGGTTTAGGTTATACGGTTTGAGTTTAGGAGTTTCGATTTGGGTTTAGAATTTAGGGTATAGGGTTTAGAATTTAAGATTTAGGGTTTAGCTGTAAGCATTAGCGTCGTTAAAATTAGCGTTTTTATTTTTTGTAGCTATTTTTTATTTAATTTAATGTTTTTTAATTAATAATCTATGTGTCACTTTGATTGATCCTAAAGGGTGTGATAAATTTAAAGGTTAATTTTAGGAGGTGAATTTAAAAGTTCCGGTGAACCTAAGTTTTGTACTATTTTATATACTTGCATTAAAGTATTTATCTATTACAAAATACATAACCGGTAAGAAAATGGTCAGTGGTAATAATGGTCTGATTATTACTGATTTGGTGTTATTAGCCGGGTCAACTACTAGGATTAAATTTTCCAAATTTGTAACTAGATAACATGATTATGAAATAATTTACATAAATAATCATGTAAATGTATCTCCTACGAAAAGATTGGAAAATTGGTTGTTATTGACTTGACTGTAGTTACACATGTATAATGTGATATATAAATCCAATGAATTAATATATTAAAAACTGATATGATAGTAAAATTAATTTTTATTTATATCTAAACTAATATGATATTAAATTTGATGTATGCCTTTTATTGAGTGGGTAGGGAGATAAGTTTTAGGAGTCAATTTGCTCATAATATAAAAAGACATGGATATTAACAATTTTTCTATAACAGTAAACTTTTGTGTCTAGTAATTAAGGTACCATCATGTGGGATTTAGAGTATTCACCTAATTAACAAGAAAGTTTTGTGTACATGGTGCAATTTCTCTAAGTTTTATCCTTAAGCTTTCATGGGTGGGTCCTTTTTTACATCTCTTTCTCCTTCGTAACGTTTTTTTTTTCCCGTTTGTTATCACTTTGTTTTTGTTGTTGCTTCTCTATTTTCCCCATTCAACTCTTGCAAGTACTGGAGAGACAGTGTATTCGAGTTAACTCGGACGATACAACTAATCAATTCATAGTATATTCATGATCCAAATAGTACACATCCCATATTTAAACTAAGTATATTATGTTTGTCATGTGAAACTGTTCACATTTGTTTATCAATTGATAGAGATCGTATTATATTTTATTTATTATGACAAAAATAAACAATGATAAGAAAAGGGGGAACGATAATGTTGCACCAGCACTTGCATCCCTCGTTGAAATAGGTGGGAATGGGCTGGCATGTCACATTAAGACAAAAATCGACAAAACAGCTCCTTTAATTTTTTCTTTGTTATTGTGCAGGTGTAGGATAGAAACAACACGAGCGGGCGTCTTAACGTGCACCTCGTTCATTCAGGTACTTTTTCCAATTGTGAATATCTCGAAAGTATGAAATTATATGTGTTTTTATTTTGCCACTTAAAATTTCTATATTTATGATAGTTTATTACGTGTGAAAGAACGAACAGTTTAGAGCTGAGAGTATGTTTCTTTCTTTTAATGCAATTTACACACATTACCATATGTGGTCTAGCTGAACGAGACATTGATTCGTTTCTTGTCTGACTTTTCTGATGAAAGACGAAGCGTGTTTTCTACTTGTGATATTGAAGGCTTTGAACCGACCCATCTGCTATATATGTCTGATGATAAAGTATATATTTATCAATGTTTATGTATCTTTCGACACACTATACTTAGGTGCTGCTTGAGTTTGTTTTACGTGACCTCGTGCGAGCTTTTCCTACGTCAATGCAAATGTGGTGTTAGCCTTTAGTGATTTCGCAGAGTTGGTGATCTGTGGTTGGAGATGAGTTGCTCCTATGATGGATTGGGAGGATTGTAAATGAGACAGTAGCGTTCAGTCATTTCTTGTCTCCATTACATTCATTATGTTGATTGCTGAGAGATGATGTTCTTGATCTTATATGAGTAGAGTTCAGTTATCTATATGCATACTCCAAATATTATTTTTTACCTCCTTCATAATAATGAATAAAAAACAACTGACATTTTGAAAAATAATATTAGTAAAGAAAACATTTAATTATATAGTTAATTAAGTTAATAGAAATCTCATGTAAATTACATGAAACAGTTATGAAAAAACACTTCAGAAATTTTATTTTACTATCTCAACTATCAAAATTTGTTTTATCAAACTTATATAGATAGAAATTATAATCTTATACGCTATAACTCGCAAGAACTTTTTATAAAAAAAAGAAAGAAGTTATCATTCACACTGATAACTATGATACTATTCATTCTACTATTATATTTTTTTTTGGACAAAGACTAATCATTCTACTATTATAAGTCAGTTAATGCAATCCTTTTAAAACTTTTTAAAAGGAAATTATCAGATTTTATTTATCATTAAGCCAGTTTTAGTTCTTTATCTACCTAAAAACACAATAACTATTCCATATGTTTATTTCTGGTTAATTAGTTATTTGATAAGGTCGATTTCAGATTATGGAAATGCATTATCTCTATGATTCATATCTTTTCAAAATAATTAATTATATTTAACCAAATTTTTGAATAGTTGTGTGATTCATTACTAAATTTTTGGGTAAGAAAATAAAAGTGTAATATAAAATAGCCAAAATTGTACATGTAATCTGGTCAAAGAGATTGCAACTAATCCAGACCGTCCGATAACGCTCTCTCTCTCTCTCTCTCTCTCTCTCTCTCTCTCTCTCTCTCTTCTTTGTCTGATTTTAAATACAGAGTCTTCTCCGACTTTTATTTTTAATAATTGACACAGGATTTGATCGTACCGAACGAAAGCGAAGATTCCATTGACGAATCCGAGAAGGCGAGAAGGTTCGAAGCTCAGTGACGATCATCGTCACCCAATTTGGCTCAATTCACTTTTGAGGTTTCCGTAATTCTACTTTTTAACACAATCTGTCTCAAGTTCGGTTCTTTGTACGGTGGGTTTACTGTCCTGATGGTTAACTGTCTTAAAGTCGAGAGCTTTAGGGTTTTACAATGTTAAATCTCAATTTAGGGTTTTTTTTTTGCGAATTGGGGAAAGAGATTCATGATTGTGTTCTCGGTAATGGAATAATTGCTTTTGTTTGATTCGGACAAGACATGAGACAACCATCTTCGTTGTTTGTGCTGTCTCTCTGTTGTGTTCTATGTCATGTGAATCTTATAACATTATGGTTTTATTTCATGCAGTGAATAAAACAAAAGATCCAAAGGAGTTTTAATTTTTGTGTGTTTAATTGATGGGTGAGGAGATTTCAAACACAGTGAACCTTGATTTGAATCTGGGTCCTGGCCCTGAGGTAACGAATGCTTCTGCCTGGGCTAATGGACCGTTGAATGGAGAATCTGAACCTCTGAGAAGGTTTTGGTCGAGTTTAAGACAGGTAGATGTTCGTCATGTTCCTCCTGGGGAGACGCATAGCCCACTGATAGAGCTGAGTCAGCTAATCATCCCCTCCGCCTTACCAGCTGGCGAGGAGGAGTCTAAAAGTGCGAGAACGGGAACAAAGTGATTGAGGAAGACAGCGTGAAAGAGGAGAAGAGAGTTGTTGAGAAGAGCGTTGGAAGCGAAGGGAGCTTTTTCGATTGCTATGTGTGTTTGGACTTGTCCAAGGAACCGGTTGTTACCAACTGTGGCCATCTCTTCTGCTGGTCTTGTCTTTACCGGTGGCTACAGGTCTCGGAAGCAAAGGAGTGTCCGGTTTGCAAAGGGAAGTATCGGTTAAAACCTTGACTCCAATCTATGGCCGTGGGGAGAAGAACAAAAGAGTCTCGAAAGAGGGGGTTTCAGACAAGAACAAGAAGATTCCTTCGAGACCTCAAGCGAGGCGTGTGGAGAGTCTGAGGACTACTCTTGAGAGGTCAGGCTATGTAGGGACGGAAAGGATTAGACATTTACAAGATGGGCAGCAGCTACAAACGGAACCTAGGACAGGAGAAACACCAGCTAGACAATTTCTTAGCCGGGTTATGACTTCAAGAGGAGTTAGAGCAGAGCAGAATCAGTCTAGTGCACCACTGGTGGCGGCACCGTTAGATGATTTTAGACAGATGGGGGCAGCCATCATCCAGAGGCAGATGATGCAGGCAGCAAGATTGATGGTGCCGTTTTCTCCTGTGTTGACTGCCGCTGAGAGATTAGAGGATGCTTATTTGATGAGGCATACGTTTGATGAGCAACTCAACGTTCCTAGTGTTGGTGGTGAAGACAGAGATTCGTTCTCAAGCATAATTGGGGTGATGAACTCAGAGAGTCAAGTTGATACTGCAGCTGAGATTGATTCTATGGTGACTGTTTCGACTTCTTCATCTGTGAGAAGGCCACATGAGAACAACGGTTCAAGGGTCTCTGATGTAGACAGTGCAGATTCTCGTCCACTGAGGAGGAGGAGATTGGCTTAGAGTGGTTTATGACTTTCATGCAGTTTAATTGTTTTGGTTTAGTTTAGTTTTATTTTTGGATTTTGGATTTTGGATTTTTGAATTTTTGGTTTATGCTTAGGGATGGTTATTGAGTCAAAAATTTTAATAATATAGTCAACCGCTTATAACGTATATATGTTCAGATTGTGTTAGTGCAACTTTTTTTTCGATATGGTGAATCAAACTCTGTAGTTGGCATTATCATAGGCCAGTCTGTTCATTTTGTATCAAAAGATTAATAATGTATTCAAATGGTTATAGAAAATATGTATATATTCCAATTTATGCTAGTCCAATGTACATTTCTCTCATCTGAAGAATATAACATCAACTTGGTCGACTTCCCCAATCATTATATAAGCAATAAATTTCAGTCCAAGCAACAAGTCGCTTTGGCCGAGTGGTTAAGGCGTGTGCCTGCTAAGTACATGGGGTTTCCCCGCGAGAGTTCGAATCTCTCAGGCGACGACCATTTTTATGTTTCATTTTAACCTTTGTAAGCAGTATTTTAATTTTGGTTGGAGATGAAGCAAAAAAGGAGGTTCTTGTGGTTCTGTTCTTGGATTTTTCTTTTCATGCAGCATGATTCAAAGCATATACATATATACACGTGCATGGGGTCATCATCATAGCGAGTCGCTGAAAGATGATTTTGTATCAGGAAATTTAACCCTTGATCCGAGTATATCATCTGGATGCTATATTACTATATTTTACAGATTGTTCAACTGTGTCAAGATAATTCTTTTAGGTACCTATTATGAATTCTCAATCAAATGATGCGTAATATAATGCAAGAGATTTTCTAATGATTGCAACGATAAATTACTAGTAGTATGGTCCAGAGAGGACGTGCCAGACGTGAAGGCAAACACTTCACATTTCCCACGTTGAGTATTTAAATTTATCTTTTAAAAATGCAATATGCGAATGTGTTTCTTTTTTCTGTCTCCCGATTTTATCGCGCAAGAGAGAAACAAAGAGACTTGCAAGAATTCATTTCTTTTCTCTTTGTCAAACTTCCAAAACATTCCAAGATCGTTGATCTTTTTCCAGAAACTGGACGTTGATTTTCTTCAAACTTCTCGTAAACAGATCCTTTTGTTGGTAATCTAAAGTATTCATCATCATCATTCTTGTGGTGTTGATTCGATGGCAGAATAAAGGTAATTAACAATTCATTTCCTGATTTTTTTTTACCCTCATTCGTGATATGATCTGAAAAAATATTTTGCAAAGTCATGTTTCAAAATCGTTATTTTTCCCCATACAATAAACAAAAATAGATTCATAAACATTGAAACATATTAAATAAAGATGTCATGAACAGATAAAATAGAGATTGGCATAAAGAGAATCCAAAACACACAAGAATAAGACAAAAAGATCTGAAGATATGTTCTGTTGCGGAGGTGCGGATGAGGAACCCGCCGGTCCGCCAGCAAACCAGTATTCATCAGCGCCTCCTAACAAGGCCGGAAATAACAATTTTGGCGGTAACAAATCCCTAACTTCTCCTCGCTCCTAACCCTTATCCCTTGCTTTGTTGTGAATAAGCGTTTGCGTTTTGCATGCGTTTGTGATTAGGCGGCGGGAACAGAGGGGAGCCGAGGAATACAAACGCACCTAGATCAGGAGGTCCTGCAAAGGTTTTACCTATAGAGATCCCTTCTATTCCATTGGATGAGCTGAACAAAATATCAGGTAACTTCGGAAACAAGGCACTGATCGGTGAAGGCTCTTATGGACGTGTCTTCCAAGCTAAGTATAATGGAGGCGATGTTGCTATTAAGAAGCTTGATGCTAGCTCTTCTGAAGAACCTGACTCCGATTTCACCTCACAGGTACACACATAAAAATATTACAACCCTTCAGCTAAATTAATTTAACCAAGATTAATCTAATAATTGTTTTAAGTAATTTCTCTATTAAAATGGCAAGTTATCGGTGGTGTCACGGCTTAAAAATGAGCATTTTGTGGAACTGATGGGGTACTGCTTGGAAGCAAACTACCGCATTCTTGTCTACGAGTTCGCAACTAAAGGTTCCTTACACGATGTGTTACATGGTACGTGAATTTAACTCTCACTACGCATGTTTTGTTATGGACTATATGTGATATTGGATTGGTCTGTAGGGAGAAAGGGCGTGCAAGGAGCTGAGCCAGGACCGGTGCTGAACTGGAACCAAAGGGTCAAGATCGCATATGGAGCAGCCAAAGGGCTTGAGTTCCTTCATGAGAAGGTCCAGCCACCAATAGTCCACAGGGACGTAAGGTCGAGCAATGTCTTGTTGTTTGATGACTTTGTGGCCAAAATGGCTGATTTCAACTTGACCAACGCATCTTCAGATACTGCCGCGAGGCTTCATTCTACTCGTGTATTGGGAACGTTTGGCTATCACGCTCCCGAGTACTGTACCATAAACCAATTAGTTCATCTCTTTTTATCATCTCATATTGTTCTAGTAAAGATTATGTATTTGTTCTTGATAACTTACAAGGGTAATCTTGTGTTAGGTATGCTATGACGGGACAGATAACGCAGAAGAGTGATGTGTATAGTTTTGGTGTTGTGCTATTGGAGCTCTTAACAGGAAGAAAACCTGTAGATCATACCATGCCTAAAGGCCAACAAAGTCTTGTTACTTGGGTACGTACACATATTAATTAATGTAAATATGTATGTTCGAAATGATTAATGCCCTAATTATTATGCTATTATAGAAGTTATAAATCCTTTTACTTTTGTCTTGTTTTTTGCAGGCAACTCCGAGACTAAGTGAAGACAAAGTCAAACAATGCATAGATCCTAAGCTTAACAATGACTTCCCTCCCAAAGCAGTAGCGAAGGTCCGTTATTTTTGGTATTTTGGCTCTTACTAACCGTTAAATAGTTATTAACGAACCTAGATGTTAATTTGAAAGATGCATAGAAACCTATTTCACTATTTGCATGTAGATAGTTTCAAAATGATGTTCAGGCTTCTTTAGTAGCTAAATCTTTTGTATCGAGTTTCTTGAACTTTCAACTTAAATTTAGATAGAAGTACGTAAATTATCTGTTTTTATTCGTGATGTAAGTTTTTTGAATGGGGATGGTGTATTTAGATAAGATTTTTTTTTTTGTTTTTTTACTCATACTGAATCATAGCTACCTAAAAGTCTAAGCTAATGAGTAATGAGGAAGGATCTTGTGGTTTATTAGTTTTGTAATGCTGACTTTTTTTTCTTCGTGGGTGGTCGAACAGTTGGCTGCCGTGGCGGCCTTGTGTGTTCAGTATGAGGCGGATTTCCGGCCTAACATGACCATTGTTGTCAAGGCACTTCAGCCTCTCCTTAACTCCAAACCGGCCGGTCCTGAGTCTTCTTCCTGAATTACCAGTTAACCAATTCTCTTGGTTTTGTTTTTGTTGTTGTTCTGGCTCTCTTCCTCTCTTTCCTTCTTGTTGTAAGATGTTGTCATTATATTTTTCTGTCAACAAGATGTTGTCATTGGAATGTAAACTCACTGGTTTAAAGCCCTCCTTTTTTGGTCTAGCCTGGCTACATTGATACGAGAAATAATAAATTAATTGTCTGATCTAAACTAAAGACAGTGTTTGAGACTATTTTAATCTAGTGTATATTTTGGAGACTCATTTAAAATATAGATTCATTAAAATTGATAAGATTTTCTCTTGTCAACAAAAACATTTAAGTTGATTGTACAAAATTTAATGTATTGACTTAATTTTACACATTACATTAATTAAAGACTAGCAAAATGATAGCAACCTAAATGAAAATAATCATTTTTTTCTTTTGATTTTAATATGTTGCTATTATGTGGAGTTGAAAATATTAAATAATTATTAAATTACCCCCCCCCCCCCCCAAATGTATAAAGAAAAGTCAGTTACACATTACATTAATTAAAAGGCTAGCAAAATTGCAGCAACAAAAATGAAAATAATCATTTTTTTTCTTTGGATTTTAATATGTTTCTATCATTTAGATTTGAAAATATAAAATAATTATTAAATTACCTCCCCAAAATGTATAAAGAAAAAGTCTGTTACTCTCTGTGACAGAGGAAAGTACAAATAATTAAAAAGACTAGCAAAGTGGAATGGCAGCAACATAAATGAAAATAATGTTTTCTTTTGATTTTAATATGTTGCTACTATGTGGATAGAAAAATTTAAATAATTATTTAGTTACCTCCCCAAAATGTGTGAAGAAAAAGTCTGTTACTCTCTGTAACAGAGGAAAGTACATTTCGATAGATCTCTTGCACATTTTTAGGTTTATTTTAACATTTTCGAAACCCTCTTTCGCAACCAGCATCTCTCTCTCTCTCTCTCTCTCTCTCTAAGATTATATTTAGCTCCGCGAATCTCATCGTCATCGTCATCGTCTTCGTCGCGTCTCCTTCTTCCCCCGATTCAATCCAATTTTGATTCGATTCCCCTCCGTCGAGAAAGAGATCTCAATCCCGGAGCAAAACATCGTAATCAGTATTCATTCACCCAATTATAGATCTCGATCGATTGCTTTCTCCCCCCCGATTCGATTCGATTCGATTCGGCTAAATTCGCTTTAGATGCTGGGTTTATCACACAAGGATGATCACTCCTCGTCTGGGTTTTGGTCCAGTGACGTCGATGGTGTCAGCTACAAGCAGCTTGACAAGGTCCTTCTTCTTCTTCTCCCATTCGTTGTATAAGATGTGAGTTTCGTTGATTTGATATGAAATTGAATGTTGAAATCGATATGTTGTGGAACTCTTTATGTACACAGTTCTGGAGTGAGCTGTCTCCGAGAGCTAGGCAGGAGCTTCTCAGGATCGACAGGCAGGCTCTCTTTGAGCAGGCGCGCAAGAGCATGTGCTGCTCTAGATGCAATTCGCTGCTTCTAGAATGCTTCTTGCAGATTGTTTCGCAAGGAAGTAGCAAGTCCTCGCCGAAAGATCAAACCTTTCTGTCCCGTAACTTTTGTAATACCTCAGCTGTGAGTCAATGGGGAGGCCTCACCGCCGCGAGGGACGGATCACTCACGGTTCTTGATTGCTATTTGTATGCCAAATCTTTCAAAGCTCTGCAGACTGTAAGTTTGATATAATCCGTTGGTTTAGTTTTTTTTGTGGGTAAGCTAAATGTATTGGTTGTTGTTTTGTAGGTGTTTGAGAGTGCACGTGTGCGAGAGAGGGAGCGTGAGTTGCTTTATCCTGATGCTTGTGGTGGTGATGGAAGGGTTTGGATAAGTCAAGGTTATGGCAAAGGTTATGGAACAAGAGACTCTTGTGCTTTGCATACAACGTGGCTCTCTTGTGAGACGTTAGTTGATTTTTGGTCTGCTCTAGAAGACGGAAGCCGACTGTCACTTTTCACTATGAAAGAAGAGGATTTCATTGATAGACTAACTTCCAGGTTTTTTTCTTTGTTGATTTTTAATTTTTTTTTAGATGTTTTTCTGTCACAATGTGTTTAGATATGATCTGGTTTCTCCACTTAGTTGCATGCACTACTGAGTTGTTGTATTCTCTTAATCTTCTTTTCATGGTCTTTCAATCTACAGATTCGACTGCAAGAAGTTTTGTAGAGACTGCAGAAAAAATGTTATCCGAGAGTTTAAATCGCTCAAGGAACTTAAACGAATGCAAAGGAAACCACAATGTACCGAGTGGTTTTGTGCTGCCGATACAGCTTTTCAATATCAGGTCTTTTGTCTTTCTTAACCTTTTCCTCTTTGCGGATTCCTATACTGCAAGAGTAGCTTTACCAGTGCACCTGAGAGGCTTATATTGCAAGGTAGAATAAGAAGTGTAATTGCAATATCTCAGGTGGGAAGTAATTCCGTTAGAGCAGATTGGAGTCAACATTTTACAGAGAATGCTGGATATCATCAGTTCGAGTGGGCTATTGGAACTGAAAAAGGCGAAACCGATATCCTCGAGTTCAAACGGGTAGGCAGTAATAGGAGTGCCCAAGCCAGTGGCCTAGACCTTCATGGATTAAAAGAATGCTACATTACTCTTAGGGCATTTAAGAAAAATGGTCGCTCCTCCGAGATATCAGTTAAAGCCCATGCATTGGGATGCCAACAATGTGTCCATTCTAGGCTTGTGGTTGGGGATGGATTTGTTACAATTAAAAGAGGGAAATGCATCCGAATGTTTTTTGAGCATGCCGAAGAGGTTGAGGAAGAAGAGGTAATCAAAGTCTCACTGCTTTTTGATTGAGACCCTTTAGATATTTACTACTTTGCAGATACGATATCTCCTTGGCCCTTGCTAAAATATTGTCATTGTATTTCCAATAAATATATAAGAATGAAGTCACGATGGATAAAGATGGTAATGAGCTTGATGGTGAGTGCTTCCGTCCACAAAAGCACGCTAAGAGTCCAGAACTTGCTCGAGAGTTTCTTCTAGATGCTGCAATGGTTATATTCAAGGAGCAGGTTTGTTATAGATTCTTCTGTTTTTATTCTGCGCTTTATGTAGGTGTATTTCTCTAAGTTCACTTTCTCTTCATAATAATGTCTTAGGTTGAAAAGGCATTTAGGGATGGTACAGCCCGTCAAAATGCACACATTATATTTATCTGCCTCTCATCGAAACTACTAGAACAACGTGTTCATGTTGCCTGCAAGGAAATTATCACCTTGGAGAAGCAGGTTTGTTTGCTATCTTGATTGTACTTTTTGACTATCTGTGCAATTTCGCATGACATGTTACCCATTTTCTGTCCAACAATTTTATCATCTTAACACTTGCAGAATAAGCTTCTTGAGGAAGAAGAAAAAGAAAAGCGTGAAGAAGAGGAGCGAAAAGAGCGGAAAAGAACAAAAGAAAGGGAGAAAAAACTTCGTAGAAAAGAGAGGTTGAAGGAAAAAGAGCAGAAGAACCCAAAGTTTATTGATAAGGAACGAGAAAAACGAGCAGAAGGCTCTATGAATCTTGATGAGGAATCAAACAATACCATAAACTGTGAGGACACAGGAATTGAAACTGGAGATGTAGAATTGTCTTCACCTGGTACTCCTGATGATCAAGATGGAGAGTGTTTGGATGGTTGCATTACTTCAACCGCGGAGACCCACTATTCTGATAGCACTGATAAAGAGATTATAGATCAGGAAAAGATTATAGATCATGAAAATGGGTGCCGTACAAATGATAGCCCAGGGCCTGTTCATCAGACGGAAATATTATGGATAGAACGGTCTTCAAGACATCCTAATGGGTCAAATAAAAATCTGAGGGTGAAAGCTTCGAAGGCTGGTGGTAAACCAAACAGCATTAGGTCTCATCAGGGGTTTCAGTGTTCAGACAAGAGGAATGGTGAGAGGTACGATGACCATTCTTGCAGTTACAAACCCAGTAATGGATACTGGGAAAAGGCAGAATCTAATATATCTTCAGCCAGAGGTATGCCAGTAACTGTGAGAAAGGTTTTGGACTCCACGCAGCTGAAGCATCCGCTAAACAGCTCACACTCTGATGCAGAAGAGGTTGTAGATGTAAGTTCCTCTGTGAAGTTGGCTGATACACAGTCTGAATGCAATGCTTCAGAAAAGTTGGGTAGTGATTGCAGCAGGTTTTCTGGTAATTATATTAATCGAATTGAGGAAGACAAGAAGATGGAAGTTCACTTAATATCGAAGAATGATGACATGTACTCGAAAGATCCTATAATGAGTAGAAGCTCCAGTTCAGATAATTGCTCTTCATGTCTCAGTGAAGGAGATAGCAATACATCGTCTTCAAACAGCAGAAACACTGTATCCTCCCCGATGTCTGACTTGGAAGAGAAACTAGTGGACAATGAAATGCATGACTGTCACGAGAAGATGATAGAGAAAGAGACAGAGAAGAGTACTGATGAAAGAGACCTTTAAGGATTAAGAAACTGTCCAACCATCCAGCTGAAAACGAGGAAAGTAAATTATCAGAAACTCCTTCTACGGTTCTTAGCCAAAGCATGGACAATACTGTACCCAGTGTTATAACTGGTTCCTACCTGTCGCAGCCACAAAGCATGATGTTTCCTCAAATGCTTAACCAGAGTATACCGTTGCCTGTCTTCCAGTCTCCTGCAACAATGGGTTACTACCATCAAGCTCCTTGGTCTGCAGCTCCAGCCAATGGATTGATGCCATTCCCTCATCCTAACCATTATGTGTACGCAGGTACTCTTGGCTACAATCTGAATGGAGATTCACCGTTATGTCTGCAGTATGGGACCCCATTAAACCATTCAGCAACCCCTTTCTACAACTCCGGGCCAGCTCCCGTTTTTCATCCGTTTGGTGAAATCAACACAATGAACAACACTGTGGAACAAGTTCAAACTCTTGAGCCACTTGAGCACGGTTATCTGAAGGAAGCAGCAGATGAAAGGAAAATAAACAGAATGTCTCCAGTGAAAAATCCTAGCAGAAGAGGTCAGGAAACTGATAGTGGCGAGGACTTCTCCTTGTTCCACTTTGGTGGGCCGGTTGCTCTTTCTACAGCAAGTAGGTCGAATCCTGCTAATCCCAAAGATGGGGTTTTGGGGACTTCTCCTTGCAGTTCTCAGGAGACCATGTGTTTGGTGACATTAATAAGAAGAAGAAAGAGAGGACAGTAGGTGATGAGTACAATTTGTTTGCGGAAAGTAACTGTTTGAGGTTTTCTCTTCTAAGAGGTTTTATACTGTTTACTGGAAAGGGTTTTATACAGTTTACTTTGGACTTGTTTGGTGGTTTATTTCATTTCGTGTAAAGATCCTCTGCAAGAGTTTTTTCTTTTTATTTTCAAAGATTCAGATTTATTTAAAATGAATAATTTTCAATACAGAAGACGATCTATAGATGGTTCTCTGGTATAATCTATTGTTTGGAGAACAGCAAGGTAAAGTCCTTGTTAGCAACATTCCTCATGGTGGAATCATCAGGTAAAAGTACTGAATGGGTCTACACTCTACAGTAGTTTGGATATTGAATATCATCGACCCAAATCCGAAAGGGATTAAAAAATCCGAGAAACCTTAAAAAACCAAATAAAAAAATACAAATTAGTTTTTTTTTTTGTAACAAAATAGTATCTAAAATGTATTATCTAAAATTTAAATAATTATTTCAAATATTCAATTATAAAACTATTTCAATTTAAGTAACTAAATCCGAAGTTTTGTTAAAGAATCCGAAATGAATTTAAATTTAAAATAGATATTAAAAAGTTATAAAATATACATAAAACCGAAATATCATTAACTGAATTTAATCCATCTCTATATATATATATATAACTTTGAGATTTAGGAGGCTAAATCCAAAACATAAAGTAAATTAAAACTGACTGGAACAGGTTTATGATTTATAGTTCATGACCATACATTTTGATGAATGCAACTCATGCCTGTCACTACATTATGTAAGCTAGATCTCTTTGCATATTATAGGTCAAAGGTTATTTCATTTTAACATCTTGTAACCCTCTTTCCAAGCCAGCAACTCTCTCTCTCTCTCTCTCTCTCTCACTAACGCGTCTCGCCTAATGTATATTTAGCTGCTGCTGCGAGCGAATCTCATCGCAATCGTCTTCGTCGCGTCTCTTTCCCGATTCAACCCCAATTTTTGATTCGATTCCTTCCCTCCCTCCCTCCATCAAAGGGATCTCAATCCGGAGAAAACATCGTCATCGGGTTTATCACGATTCAATTCACCCAATTCATTCCTACGATTTAATTTCCTTGATTTTTTTCCCGATTCGGCTGAGCTTTGAATCCTCTTCGATGAAGATCATTGGTTGGTGAAGATTAGAGACGAGTGTTACATGGCACACAAGGATGACCACTCCTCTTCTCGGTTTTGGTCCAGTGACGTCGACGGAGTCAGCTACATTCAGCTCCACAAGGTCCTTCTCCCCCCCCCCTCCCCCCCATTCATCTAACTCTCATGATGATTTGACACGTGTCAATGAAATTGAATTTTGTTTTGAACCTATTGAATACAGTTTTGGAGCGAGTTATCTCCGAAAGCTAAGCAGAAGCTTCTCCGGATCGATAGGCAGGCACTCTTCGAGCAGGCGCGCAAGAACATGTGCTGCTCCAGATGCCACGGCCTTCTTCTCGAAGGCTTCTTGCAGATTGTTTCGTTGCAACAGAAGAAAGGATCGTCGAAAGATCAAAACAACTACAACAACAGCTCAGCTCTCAGTAACCCCGACGCTCACCAATGGGGAGGAATCACCGCGACGAGGGATGAATCGCTCACGCTTCTTGACTGCTATTTGTATCCCAAATCTTTCAAAGTGCTACAAACTGTGAGTTTAGTTTGACTAATAGAATAGCCGTTTGTTGTTAAAAAATAATAATAATAATAATGTATTGGTTGTTGTTTTGTAGGTGTTTGAGAGTGCACGTGCGCGAGAGAGGGAGCGTGAGTTGCTTTATCCTGATGCTTGTGGTGGCGATGGAAGGGTTTGGATTAGTCAAGGTTATGGTAAAGGTCATGGGACAAGGGAAGCTTGTGCTTTGCATACCAGATGGCTCTCTTGTGATACGTTAGTTGATTTTTATTCTGCTTTAGAAGACCAAAGCCGACTGTCACTTTTCACTATGAAAGAAGAGGATTTCATTGGAAGGCTAACTTCCAGGTTGATTTTGATTTTTCTTTTTTGGATGTTTGGCTATGATCTGGTTTCTCCAGTTAGGGTGTATTGTTAACTCTTACAACTTAAGTTGCCATGTTTTAAATTGAAAAAATGGTTAGGGATGTAGTCTTTCAACTATGATGATTGCATGCATTGCTTAGTTGTTGTATTCTCTTAAACTTCTTTTCATGGTCTTGTGTCTTTTTATTTCCATTCCTCAGTAACATGTTTACCTTTCAAACCACAGATTCGACCGTAAGAAGTTTTGTAGAGACTGCAGAAAAAATGTTATCCGAGAGTTTAAAGCGCTTAAGGAACTTAAACGAATCCAACGGAAAACACAATGTACCGAATGGTTCTGTGTTGCGGATACAGCTTTTCAATATCAGGTCTTTTGTCTTTCTTAACATTTTCATCCCTGTGGATTCCTGTACCTTATACTACAAGAGTAGATTTTACCTGTACACCTAAGAAGCTTATATTCCAAGGTAGAATGAGAAGTTTAATTGCAATATCTCAGGTGGGCGTTGATTCCGTTAGAGCAGACTGGAGTCAATATTTTACAGAGAATGCTGGATATCATCAGTTTGAGTGGGCTATTGGAACTGACAAAGGCGAATCCGATATCCTCGATTTCAGACGAGTAGGCAGTAATAGGAGTGCCCAAGTCAGTGGCCTAAACCTTCATGGATTAAAAGAATGCTACATTACTCTTAGGGCATTTAAAAAAAACGGCCGCTCCTCCGAGGTATCAGTCAAAGCGCATGCATTGGGATGCCAACAATGCGTTCATTCAAGGCTTGTGGTTGGGGATGGCTTTGTTTCAATTAGAAGAGGGAAATGCATCCGAATGTTTTTTGAGCATGCGGAAGAGGTTGAGGAAGAAGAGGTAATCAAAGCTTTTGACTGAGACCCTTTAGATATTTACAACTTTGCAGATAAGATATCTCCTTGCTAAAACATTGACATTGTATTTACAATATACAAGAATGAATTAGACAAAGATGGGAATGAGCTTGATGGTGACTGCTTCCGTCCGCAAAAGCATGCTAAGAGTCCAGAACTTGCTCGAGAGTTTCTTCTAGATGCCGCAACGGTTATTTTCAAGGAGCAGGTTTGTTATAGATTCGTCCAAGTTCACTTGCCATCTATTTTTTTTTTTCTGTGCTTTATGTGTGTGTATTCATACTCTCTCTTCATAAATAATTTCTTAGGTTGAAAAGGCATTTAGGGATGGTACAGCCCGTCAAAATGCACACAGTATATTTGTCTGCCTTTCATCGAAACTATTAGAGCAACGTGTTTATGTTGCCTGTAAGGAAATTATTACCTTGGAGAAGCAGGTTTGTTTGCTATCTTCATTGGACCTTTTGACAATCTATACAATTTAAGAAGACATGTTAGCCTTTTTTCTGTCCAACAACTCCATCATCTTAACACTTGCAGAAGAAGCTTCTTGAAGAAGAAGAAAAAGAAAAGCGTGAAGAAGAGGAGCGAAAAGAGCGGAAAAGAACGAAAGAAAGAGAGAAGAAACTTCGTAAAAAAGAGAGGCTGAAGGAAAAAGAACGAGAAAAAGAGCAGAAGAATCCAAAACGTATTGATAAAGCAACGCTGCCAAATTTGTCAAGTGAAGAAGGCTTTATGAATCTTGATGAGGAATCAAACGATACCATAAACTGCGAGGAGTCAGGAACTGAAACTGGAGATGTAGAATTGTCTCCACCTGATTCTCCTGATGATGAAGATAGTGAGCGTTTGGATGTTTGCATTACTTCAACCGCGGAGACCCATTATTCTGATAGCAATGATAGAGAGATTATAGATCATGAAAATGGGTACTGTAGGAATGATAGCCAAAGACCTGTTCATCAGACAGAAAGAATATGGAAAGAAGTTCAGCATGATCATGCTTTGAGGTGGTCAGAGAAATGTAGATATCCGGAAAATGCTTCTTTTGTTGATATGGCTGAGACAAGATACTGTAACGGTAGCTTGGAACTGTCGTCAAGACATCTTAACGGGTCAAATAAAAATTCGAGGGTCAAAGCTTTGAAGGCTGGTGGTAAACCGAACAGCATTAGGTCTGGTGGGAGGTACGATGACCATTCTTGCAGTAACAAACCCATTAATGGATACTGGCAAAAGGCAGAATCTAATATATCTGCAACCAGAGGCATGCCAGTAACTGTGAGAAAAGTTCTGGACTCTACGCAGTTGAAGCATCCGCGAAACAGCTCTCACTCTGACGCACCACCAGTTACATGTTCAACATTTAAGGCAGAAGTGGTTGAAGATGTAAGTTCCGCTGTGAAGTTAGCTGATGCACAGTCCGAGTGCAATGCTTCAGAAAAGTTGGGTAATGCTAATCATCGTGATTACTCAACCGAGGAAGGCAAGAAGATGTTGACATCAAAGAATGATGTCCTGTACTCGAAAGATCCTATAATGAGTAGAACCTCCAGTTCAGATAATTGCTCTTCGTGCCTCAGTGAAGGAGACAGCAATACAGCTTCTTCAAACAGCGGAAACTCTGAATCCTCCCCGATGTCTGATCCGGAAGACGCCAGTCAGCACTTCGAAGGAAGAGAGAATCTACTGGGCACTGAAAACTCTGTGCATGACTGTCACGAGGAGATGATACAGAAAGAGACAGAGAAGAGTGTTGATGAAAGAGACCTTCTAAGGATTAAGAAAATGTCTAACCATCCAGCTGAAAACGGGGAAAGTGAAAAATCTGGAACTCCTTTTACTGTTCTTAGCCAAAGCATGGACAATACGGTACCCACTGTGAATACTGGTTCCTACCTGTCACAGCCACAAAGCATGATGTTTCCCCAAATGCAGAGTACACCATTGCCTGTCTTCCAGAGTCCTGCAACAATGGGTTACTATCATCAAGCTCCAGTCTCTTGGTCTGCAGCTCCAGCCAACGGATTGATGCCATTCCCTCATCCTAACCATTATGTATACGCAGGTCCTCTTGCATACAGTCTGAATGGAGAGTCCCCATTATGCGTACCGTATGGTACGCCATTGAACCATTCAGCAACCCCTTTCTTCCACTCCGGGCCAGCTCCAATGTTTTATCCCTTTGCTGAAATCAACACAATGAACACCGTGGACCAAGTTCAAACTCTTGAGCCAGCAGATGAAAATAAAATTAACGGATTTTCTCAAGTGGAAACTCGAAGCATTAGCGGTTGGGAAACTGATAGTGGCGAAGACTTCTCTTTGTTCCACTTTAGTGGGCCTGTTGCAGGAAGTAACTCGATTCCTGCTGATTCCATTGGGATTTTGGGGACTTCTCCCTGCAGCTCTCAGGAGATCATGCGTTTGGTGACCAAACTATGAAGAAGAAAGAGAGCACAGTAGGTGAAGAGTACAGCTTGTTTGCGGAAAGCAACAGCTTGAGGTTTACTATCTTCTAAAAGCTTTTATACAGTTTACTGGACAAGGTTTTATACACAGTTTACTTTTGATTTGTTTGGCGTTATGGAGGATTGTAATCCAGAACGCAGTTTATTTCATTTCATGTGAAGATCTCTCCCACAAGAGTTTCTTTACATAATTATTTTATCTTTTCAAAAAGGTTCTGATTTGCTCAAAAATGATTCGTGCACACAGAATCTATTGTTTGGAGAAGGTAAGAACAGCAAGGTAAAGTCCTTGTTCATCAACAAACTGAGTTAACTCAAACGAATGCTTCTTAGCAACAGTCTTCAAGGTGGATTCATCAGGTAAATCAGAGACAACCACGTCTGGAAACTCCTTCCTTTGCTGCTTTAAACCTTCTCTACCTAGCGGGTGACTGATTACTACTCGTGCACCTGTTAGAACCAGACTGTGTTAGAAACCAAACTAGAATGAAGACATGGTTCAGAACATTGTTACCTAAGGAACAACGTTGGGAAAGTGTCTTGAACACCTCGTCCAGACCAAAAGGCAAAGCTGGAAGAAAGTAGAGGAACACGACATCTAAAGGAGACCATTTATCTGGAACATAGATCAACTCTCCTTGCCAGCATTTGACTTTGTCGTATTTCTCTTTGACGCAGGCCAACATGAAAAGGGAGTCGTGGACTATAAGCAAGAGCTGGGAAGGCGAAGACTCCACCAGACGGTCAACGAACGCTTCTGAGCTAAACGAGACCAGAACCCTCGAAGACTCTGTTACTTCTCCAGCCTTTACGATCTTTTCGAGCTTCTGGGTCTGTTCGGTTTCCATGGATTCGAGAAAGGACCAATCTTTCTCGTGGAAATCGACCGTGGAGACTCTTTCCTCTGGTGGTGAAGAGGAGGAAACTGAAAACGCTCTGTGACGAGACACATCAGACTGTTTAGTGGAAAGTTTAGGAGAAAGGTAGTGACTTTGAAGACGAGTTAGTTTCTTTGGTTGCAAAGAGAGAAGACGTGAAGAGTTGAAAGCAAGCAGAGAAGATAGAAGGGCTGAAGAAGAAGATGGAAACGAAAGGGAATGCATTGATAAACTGTAGCTTCTGTACTAAATCGAAAGAAGAAGATAGCGTAGCAGAGAGAGAAGACTTTGTAGGGCATCATCTCGAGAGTTAGAAGACGATGAGAGTCTTTGTGCTGAAATAAGAAAGCCCATTAGGCCCATTGGGTAGCTTTAGTTAATGCACTGGAAAGTACCTGTCTTGGCTGTTGGGTGAAAGAAAGAGCATCATAGTATCTCCAGTTATCTTCTGTTGAGGATAGCATGAAAACTGATTTATATGATTGTGCATGGAGAACTTGTACTACTCTGTTTCTAACTAGTAGTTATACAAAATATTATGTGATTGTAATTTGTGTTCCTTTCCTTCTTCATTCTTCAAAATTTCTTTGTTTCCCAATCCATTGCTATAATGGTACCTTCTTGCAAGGCCAGTCTTTGGCCAAATCTGATGAAACATTCTCTTCAGTTTTCTAAATTTTTTTAAAAAATTTATATGCAAATAGACCATTAAATTTGTAAAAAAAAAATTTACACTTTCAAATTACTAAAATCTTTACTAAATGGTCTACGACTTCCCAAATATTTGGGCCGGCCCAGCCTTTTTTGCTTCATTTTATAAGCAATCATGTAACTACGAGAACCATGTTTCCTCAGTGGCTACCTTTTGCAAATGAAATTAACTTTGGTTGTGATATGTTTGTCCTTAATCTTTACATAACATCATCTGAGAAGTAGATGCTGAAAAATTAGTATAGTACAAAAACCAGAGTCTAGAAGGATAAATTAACCACATGGTCTATAGTGTCGGTGGAACTTTAGGTTACCAAAACAAGACCACCATTTTGGAAGCTTACATCGTTGTATGAATCAGATTGAGTTTTTATTTGAAAGTGGTTTGAGATGTGTACTGTTCGAACTATCATCCTCAAGTTGCAATTTTCCTAGGGTTGTGGGCCGATGTTCCTTAACTTCCACTAGTCCTTTTACAAATCTAATCTAAAAAAAGAGAGAGAGCAGGGAAATGTGGTCCTAAGGTTATATAATATAATGTATGTGTGTGCTCTTCACACGTCTTTATTATGTGCTTCTTTTATCATGTTCTTCATCACATGCTTTCTTCTACATTGCATTAACTTTAGTGGGGTCCTTTTCTAGCTGCTCTTGATGTTAACTCTTTGACATGTACACCACCATATCCTTAAATTTTTCCATAATTTGATAAAACCATCACGTAATTCTCAGATGTACTGTGTTCTCTGGTTTAGCCTCTGCAGCTTTGTTATCCAAACAACTGTTCGACGAGTGCATATATGTCTTTTTATTTGTTTTTATGTTCCCATAGGACTTGTCTGAATAACCTTATGATGGGCTGAGTTTGCACCTTGTGGTCCATCGTTATCACAATAATCTGATTAGACTTTATGATTTGTGGTTAACGTCAGTTAAGCAGTTTATAGCTCATTAGTTAGATATTATACAAATCATGCATGCTACAACGTTTCATAACATAATTAATTAGAGAAGAGTACCAAGGTAATTATTAAGCTTTGGTACTGAAATGCATTATGTAACTATAACCATCATGAGTTGTTGGAAAAAGAAATGATCTAATTATGGGTATATATATGGTGCAGGCAATGCCACATATATCTGTTATTGAAGTCATGCCAAAACTAGAAAAGTCAAGCTTTTGAAATGTTTGGTCTATCTAAAAGTCGTAGCTATACTATACTGTAGTCTTTAATGTTTTTTGATTAGTGTAACACATGGTAGGTACGAGGATTGATATCCTTGCTTCTTATTATAGATACCATCAATACTTATCATTCTTGTAGGCCTTTTATTTTAAAGGCATTATGGGCTTCTATCATAACTCTACTCTCTTGGAGGCAATTAGCAAAGAGACATGATCATGTGTGGCGGATTCTAACTACTTTTTCAAGTCCATTAAAAAATATTGATTATGGTATATGCGTAGAGATGAACAAGTAAATACATGGTATACAGCTTGGTTGATGATTCTCTTCGAGTTGCTCGAATAAGGTTTGAAAAGAAACTAAAGAAGAAAGCTTTTATTTTAGGTTAAAGCTTTAGGTTCAGTGTTTTTGAGATAGATATGAAAGCGCTCTTTGGTTTAACTCTACATTTGTAATCATGGACCACTTTCACTTCCCAGCTCTCTTTCTCTCTATACCCCCTTTTGTTTAGTCCATTGTCTTCAGTGATCCCCACACTAACCGAATCATCATCATCATCAACATCAAGAGCTTTCTTCTTTGGCTCTTGGTTCGGTAAAAGACCGTTCTATTAAACAGGTACTGTAAACGTTTTGGAACTAAAGAGATTTGTGGGGTTTATTTAATGGTTAAATAGACATACAATTTGGGTTAATGAAACATTGATCGAGACTTAAATTTTCTTGACTGCAACAACAGAGAAAGTACGTGCATATATGACTTCCATGGCTATTAATTTAATGTTCCTCTTTGATTCTTGAAGCCATAACAGAACTCAGAAATGAATGATTGAACATATATATTTTCCTAAACTTAAATCAGAAATTATTTTTTATTAATATATATAAACTCAGAATCTGAAGAAAGAAACCTCAAAGGTTCAAGATCTACACATCATGCCGGTTCTCCTTACAAAACATGAATATCTCGTCATTTTTTTCACATTGGCCTCACCGTTTCGAACGAGTCTCATCACGGCTAAGTTAAAATGATATATGGACACCAAAAAACAAGTGTCAAAGATGAAGATCGAGACTCACATGATCTTGCACATTAGGTTTCATCAACTTGTAAGGCCAATGCGGCTCCTTACTCTCCTGGTCATGCGTTCTAAACGCTGGTGAAGCTGAGTAAACGCTATGAATAGCGTTTGCTGACGTGGAAGGCGGTACACGCCACAAACCTAAAGGACTTCCGTTGATCGTCGGTGTGTTAGAAGAAGAAGGAGGAGGAAGAAGAGTGCGTGAGTAATACGACGGCGTTTGTTGTGCTACTCCACCACCACCACCACCGTAGAATCTAGCTTCCGTTGTCCACGAGGGATAGTGACGGTGGTGGTGGTTGTTGAGGAAGCCGTAGACGTGGTGAGAGCCAGACTGATGAAGGTATGATGGCACAGAACCGCGTTTGGCGTGTTGGCGTTCGCGTTTGTGAGCGTTTTGGTGTCCACCTAGGGCTTGTGAAGTTGGGAAGTTTCTGAAACAGTAGTGACACTCGAATCTCCTGTTACTGCTGCTGTCTTTGTCTTTCTCCTTGACATTCTCCGATCTCTCGTCGTTGATCTTGGTTTTGTGGTTTCAAGAATGTCCTCCTCCTGTTGAGTAGTACCGGAGGAGTTATCTCCGACGAGCTCTTGGCCGAAGAGACGAATAATGGAGCCTTTTTCTTTGGGAGGTGTACGGCGGATGAATGGAAGCTGAGAGAAGGATTCAACGTTGACGTTCATGAAATCGTGAGTTTCTCTTCTTCCATTGGTTTCTTCCATGGAAGAGAGGGAGAGAGAGAGAGGAGTGAGTGAGTTTGAGACTGTTTCAGAGACAGAAAGACAAGAGATGAGGTTTTGCATTAATTTAAAGAGGTTCCAAAATTCTAAAGTAATCAACTGTATGCCCTCGTGGGTATACTACGTTTTATACACCTAAGTAATTCACATTTGGCTCGTAAGTTTTTTTTTCTGTTTGCTTCTTTAGGAAAATGTACATATTAGTTCTTTTTCTTGTAATTAAAAAAAAATGGTGACGGATTTAAATTTCGGTAGAATAGGCTGAAGCGCCATATGTGTTACATATAATACCTAAAATTAATATAACAAAAACTTTGATATAGCTCTTGTTAGAGCACCTCGAATAGTTAGAAACCATAAATGTTTCTTAAACAAAAAAAGTATTAGTATTATAATTATTTATGAGTTGATTACATTAAGAGACACTTTTTTACTTTCTATTACACCTACAGACACTTCTTACATGTGACACATTTTGTTGTGAGTCAGCGACAGATTGTGGACAATTTTGCCTTCAATGGAAACGACACTTGTGGATGAGTGATTTGTGGACTGCGTGGTTGGATGATTTGTGTACAGGTGATGTGTGGATGAGTGATGAGTAATGTGTAGACATGTGATGTTAATGTGTTTATAGTAGATAACGTGGACAAACTCTTTGTTTTGATTCCATAAAACTATACAACAATACGTGGACATGGACTCATGTTACTAAAATTATACCATAAACGTGGACACAAACTCTTTTATCTCCAACACAAGCACTTGGCTTCTTTGATAAATTATATGCAAAAATCAAGATGAGAAAGAGATGATATTGTGAGTATGAGCGGAGAAAAAAATCGAAGAAGCGTTTACCTTCTGAGAGTAATAGATCTTGCATGTCAGAGATTTCCGATCTAAGGAATTTGCGCTTTGTTATGATGTGGATGGATGTAAATTTGATTAGAGTTTAATTTAGATCCCGAGCTTATGAATGAAATCGAAAGAATATTGTCCATGTCCACAACTAGTTTATAATTTTGTTCAGATGTCCATCGCCACAACTAATTTATAATTCTGTTATCCATGCTTTGGTGTCCACGTCCACATTTAGTTTTGTTTACACATTAATATATATATTAAATATATGAAAATGGATCTTAAAAGATAGAAAATTTTATATATAGTTTATTATGACAATTATTTTTGTTTAATATATTTTAGAACTGAGATAAAAGTAAATAAAAACATAAAGTAGAATAAGAAAAATAATAAAATGAAATAAGAAGAGGATAGAGATTCTCTTTATTTTAGGGTCATAAGATTCTTTTGACAAAAGAGATGTTCCCAGTGATAAGTGTCTTATAGTGTAATTTGAATGTGAGAAAATGTCTCTATATGTAAAAATTCATTATTTATTTATGTTTTATTTTTATTAAATTAAATTAGAAACATTTACACTAGAGACACATTTTGAGTTTCTAATTTCATTATAGACACATTGACTCGCACACACTTTTTGACGAAAGACTTTGATGTCCTTTAACCAAAGAGAACCAGAACTGACCAACCTTTTTCCCTTACAAATTTAATTGCCAACTCCCAAATCCTTCAGACATGATGACTAAACATATCTTTTATTCTTTCTGATTTTCAAAAATTTATTTTTTACTTAAAATTTATTATTTTTCTTTTTCTTTTCCATCAATCTCTCAGATTCGCTTCAATTCAAACCCAATAAACTCGAATAGAAACTCAATTCCTTCAAAGAACATCACCAATAGCTTCCTTAATGTTAGAATTGCTCATCCTAATCTTTCTAAAATCTTCATCAAAACTTTGATATAGCTCTTGTTAGAGCACCTCGAATAGTTAGAAACCATAAATGTTTCTTAAACAAAAAAGTATTAGTATTATAATTATTTATGAGTTGATTACATTAAGAGACACTTTTTACTTTCTATTACACCTACGACACTACTACATGTGACACATTTGTTGTGAAATGACATGATTGGGACAATTTTGCCTTCAATGGAAAGCGACACTTGTGGATGAGTGATTTGTGGAGCTGCGTGGTTGGATGATTTGTGTACAGGTGATGTGTGGATGAGTGATGAGTAATGTGTAGACATGTGATGTTAATGTGTTTATAGTAGATAACGTGGACAAACTCTTTGTTTGATTCCATAAAACTATACAACAATACGCGTGGACTAATTACGTTACTAAAATTATACCATAAACGTGGACACAAACTCTTTTATCTCCAACACAAGCACTTGGCTTCTTTGATAAATTATATGCAAAAATCAAGATGAGAAAGAGATGATATTGTGAGTATGAGCGGAGAAAAAAATCGAAGAAGCGTTTACCTCCTGAGAGTAATAGATCTCGTGATGTCGAGATTTCGATCTAAGGAATTTGCTTTGTTATGATGTGGATGGATGTAAATTTGATTAGAGTTTAATTTAGATCCAGAGCTTATGAATGAAATCGAAAGAATATTGTCCATGTCCACAACTAGTTTATAATTTTGTTCAGATGTCCATCGCCACAACTAATTTATAATTCTGTTATCCATGCTTTGGTGTCCACGTCCACATTTAGTTTTGTTTACACATTAATATATATATTAAATATATGAAAATGGATCTTAAAAGATAGAAAATTTTATATATAGTTTATTATGACAATTATTTTTGTTTAATATATTTTAGAACTGAGATAAAAGTAAATAAAAACATAAAGTAGAATAAGAAAAATAATAAAATGAAATAAGAAGAGGATAGAGATTCTCTTTATTTTAGGGTCATAAGATTCTTTTTGACAAAAGAAAGTGTGTCTCAAGTGATAAGTGTCTTATAGTGTAATTTGAATGTGAGAAAATGTCTCTATATGTAAAAAATTCATTATTTATTTATGTTTTATTTTTATTAAATTAAATTAGAAACATTTACACCTAGAGACACATTTTGAGTTTCTAATTTCATTATAGGACACATTGCACTTGGCACACACTTTTTGACGAGAGAAAGACTTTGATGTCCTTTAACTAAAGAGAACCGAGAACTGACCAACCTTTTTTCCCTTACAAATTCTAATTGCCAACTCCCAAATCCTTCGTACATGATGACTAAACATATCTTTTTATTCTTTCTGATTTTCAAAAATTTATTTTTTTACTTAAAATTTATTATTTTTCTTTTTCTCTTTTCCATTGAATCTCTGCATTCGCTTTCAATTCAAACCCAATAAACTCAGAATAGAAACTCAATTCCTTCAGCAACATCACCAATAGCTTCCTTAATGTTAGAATTGCTCATCCTAATCTTTCTAAAATCTTCATCAACACCTTCATCAATACTCGTTTTGAGATATGTTCGAAGACGTGGTGAACGTGCATGTCTTATGGAGGAGTACGACCGGACTATGAACCCCTTTCTCTTCTGTAGAGGTCTTCTTTCTCCCTGAATCTCGACATCTTCTTTCTCCCCGAATTTCTCCCCGAAATCGAAATCGACATCTCGATCTCTGTTTCTCGACCTCGAAACTTTGTTCTTTACCACCTCTGGTGATTCACAGATTAACTCCAAATGGAAGGTTAGATCCCGCTTCTTAAAACAACTACTTGACTCTGTCTTCTCGGTCCAAACCCTAACTTTTGCATCTTGAGAAATTAAACCTTTCTCGAGGCTCAGTCCCGTGGAAACGATGGCGGTGGCGGTGGAGAGCATGGTGCAAGAAGCGGTGGATACCGCAGTGGAGGCAGTGGTGGTTGTGGAGGCGATGGTGGAAGACGTGAGTATGGATACAATGGTGGTGGTTGGTGGAGGTGGCTGCCGAATCTTCATCCACAAAACCTTGAACATAAGACCTCATCCACAAGTTCTTCATCCACAAAACCTTGATTCATGTGTCCACATTTTCCCGTGTCCATAATTTTACCATCCACAATGAGTATGTTCATATCTAACTCGTCCACAACTTTTCGTGTCGACAAACACTTGATATGCAAAGTGCAATTTCTGCTTCAAAATCGAACCATTTTAGCTTTGTTTTGTTTCTAAGGATATATCTCAACTTTCGTCTCTTTGTTCTAAAATTAGCAGAGAACGGAGAAGAATAGTTTATTCTCTGTCAACTGTTCACCGTAACCACAAGCACTGCGTCCATACATATCCATCCATAAGTATCTGATAAGTGGCCACGTTTCTTGCGTCCACATTTTTTCTGTCCATAAATGTTCTATTGATTGTGCTCGATGACTTTTCATATTTACTTAACTTTTCTACTATATTTATGTACATATAACAAGTAAAAAGATAATTAAACAGATTTTAGTCTGCTTGTCCATTATTCTTGTTTCTACAACTCATTTGAAATTTACGTGTTCACAACTCATGAATCCACTTTTTTTTTCTATCCACAATATAGATGTCCATATTTCATTTATCCACAAATGCTTAATCCAAAAATTTGACGTCAAATGGTTAAAATATATGTTAATGGATGTTAAAATGTAGAAGATAAAAAGTTAGAATTTGTTATGTCAATTTTTTTTAATTTATATACTTTAATATTTGAAAAATAATCAAACAAAGGAACGAGAGGTGGACTTATAAAAATAATAAAAATAAATTAAAAAAATACAAAAAAAATTACAACTCATCGGTCAAACCATAAACTAAGTTACATTCATTTAGTCACTCAAACCAAAATCTAATATAAGTTAGTTACTGTGTCACCAAATCCAATTGACCATGTAGTTTCTTCTTTAAAAGGAACAAACTTCTCTTTCCACCTAAAGTAGGGGTAATTTCGTCCACAAAAAACAGCTGTATGGACAATGTGTCTCAACCACAAAATGTGTCTCTCAAGATAAGAGAAATACATAATATTTCTCTGTATGTAACCGTCTCATTAAATAATCATCTATTTGAATGATATATATATGTCTTTTTAGTATCCCATAATTTCTTAAGATATCTTTATTTCATTTTTTTTTTGTTTAAATAGTCTAAACTCCTCCTAATACTACCAATGGAGGGACTCTTATTTATTCCGCAGTGGATATCGGGTTATGGTTGTGTACTAGGCACTGATACGTGGATATGTATGTAGTATTAGGAATACACATTTATCTTGTGTATCTTTGGTATTGTATGTAACATCTATCTATATTATTAAAATAGAAGTACCCATTTGAAAATGTTCTTACTTCATTAATTAAACTCTCTATTTTTTTGCTTGTCTTTTTCAGTTGCATTTATGAAATATCCTAAAACTAATAAACCGCTTAATCTATTACTTGTCTTTTCAGTTACATTAATGAAATATGCTTAAATGAATTTAAACTTCCTATTTTATTGTTTGTCTTTTTCAGTTACCTTAATGAAATATCCTTAAATAAATTTGGACATAATGTCATTTTATCAACCAAGAAAACTCATGAGTTATCCTTACGTGCATAATTTTAATAATAGAGATTTTTAAAAACGTGCATCATTAAAATGTTACCTAAAAATGCAGCACTAATATATAACATGCATCAATAAAAATAGAATTTGACTCATACAATTGTACGAATATTATTTTCAGTTGATTAAATTTAAAAATAATTATTTATTCAAAAAAAATTAAGAATGGCTATGCTTTTAAAAATTATATGGTATTATTTGCTCATAACTCATTTGTCATTTGCTAAATTGTTAGAAATAAAATTTTAGCATAATATAACTCAGTTGTCATTTGCTAAATTTATGGTTTTTATTTATATTTTTTATTAATTAATTATAATATTTTCATTTTATATTCGAAAGATAAATGAATTTTCTTTCAAACAATATTTTTGTAAATGTATTTTCTTAAAAATAATCAATTTAAATTGTTATTATCATTGAATATAATTATTTTTGACATAATTTGAGTTTTCGTTTACATCAAAACTTATCATATTTTAGGATAATTTTAATTTAAAATGTAATTTTCGTATTTTTGAAACAAATTCTAAAAATATTTTTTAAATATTTTGTTATTATATTTTAAAAAATATTGAGTTGCATTTCAAATAAAAAGGTAAAGATATTAAAAATATTCTAATTAAAATATGTAAAATTTAATATAGTTTTAAGGAAATGGTCAAAATAAAAAAAATTACACATATAAAAATCATGATTTTTGTTAACTGGGCGGATCATTATTTATATGATATCGCTTACGAAATTTTTTTTTCTGTTTTTACAATTATCTAATTAACTCTATATACTCATTTTTTTTTAATATTTTTTATATGATATCACACATTTGTAAAAAAATAGATAGTTTAAGATGCAAAAAAAATATTTACTTAATGAATATAATATGAACGAATATTACAAATACATCATTTAATAAAATAAATAATTAAAAACTGAAAATTCATATCTGTCCAGGGTCTAGCTATGTGTTTAAATAGTAGCTTACTATGAATCTATGATGTATGTTTATGTCATGTACCTTGTCACGGTGGGTAAGCTTTTTTCTACTGAAATAATAAATTAATATAGTAAAAATGGTCGGATAAAAGAGAGGCCTCTTTATTCACTTCCCTACCCAATCACACATGCATTTCTTCTCTTAAAACTCCAATAAGTTCTCCTTTTGCAAATTTATCTCCTTTTCTGTTAGCTGTTTCCAAAAAGTGATTGCTGAAGATGTTAAAATGAAGACAAAAAAGCTTACCAAATTGATCGTTAGCAGATGAAATGGGTCATGGTGAGTAATGGGTTGAACTAAAAAGAGTGAGAGTTTGTAGGTAAGAGATCACTAGCAAGGTGAAGTTAGGTATGGACTCTTTTATACCATGGACCCTAGCTATTTGGTTATTATTAAGTCTACGTATAAGTACATGAATTTTACTACTAATGGATTAATAGAGAAAGAGGAGAGAGTCAGACGGAGACCTAATTAAAGAGAGATCTTCTCTCTCAAGGACCAGCATTTTACACTCTTGGATGTTTTGTCTCACTGATGCAAAGATGATCTTACAGAGAGAGAGAGGGGTGGTCCTTCTACATGATCATCGAATGATGCTAATAACCAACTAGTTCATGTTATCACCATATAATTAAACCAAAGATTGAATCTTTATTTGTAGAGATCTCGACCTCTCATCAATGCAAGTAACCTGTCGAAACTTATCAACACGATCATCCGGCAAAATTCGGTCCACGTCGTCTTCTTCATTTTGAACTATATATTCCCTTTATGTTTTATCTACACACTCAAAATTCGATACGATGTACGAATTATTCAGTTTTTCAGTCCACTAGTATTATTTTTGCTGGATCGCTTTTGTAAATTTTTGGTCATGAATGTATGCAATGTTAATTAATTTGTATTATTAAGCGCATTGATTAAACAAAGATGAATACACAATTATAAACGGAATTTCATCCATTTTAAAACATAGCTCTTTCAATCTAATCATGCTGTTACGTTGACAAAACAAAATTCTTAAATGTTGTTACTAGTTAGGATATCGCTTGGTAAAACCTCCTGAATGTACAATAGCAACAAACATAACGATTTGCACCGATTATCTACGAACAAGAACCCCAAATATTATGCGCTCTTTTATAGCTTATGATATATTTATAAGCATAAACTATAATTACACCAAAGATTTATAGACTAAAAAAAAAAGACAATCTCCCAGGCCCGAGTCCCGATGTACGCCGCTTGGATGGATCTCCTCTACTCCTCCACCTCCGCCTAGCTCTCCACCACGTGAAGCAGCTCCTCCCTTTCCTCGTGATGATGATGGTGACTGCTCCTCTCTGTCCGCTGTTCAGGCCTCCTCCTGACCCACCACCGTGTTCCTCCCTTGGCTTCCCTCTCTCGTCACTCACGGAACCACCAGATCCTCCGGATGTACCCGCCGTCGTTGCTCTTCTTCGCTGCCTCAACACCTCTTCCAGTCTCTTTCCTCTGGCGATGACTCAAAACCCAGATCTGGATTTCCTAAGTTTGACGCCTGAGTCTCGAGGCCGTGACGTTCCCTTCTTGTTATTTGGGGTTTCATCAGCCGTCATGGCTGTCTCTTCTCCATACCATCTACTCGAGCTTTGAGCCAGATCTCATTCTAAAGCCTCCATCTAGGATGGCGACAAAGAATGGTGGTGGTGGTGGTTCCCTGTGTCCGCTAGTGACACTTCATTAACCTACGGTTTCTTTCTCCGTGATATACGTGTTTGTGTTTGGGTGTGTCGACCGGCCTTCAATCAGTTCTTGTTTCGACCTCCCTACCACTCCTTCGTGTAAGGTTTTTCGTGGTCATCTTAGCTCCTTTTACTCGCTAATATAGAATATTCTGCAGTTATTTGTGTGGGTGACATTGAACCGAGGTATAGGACTTTAGTTGGTGATATACCGATGGATTTAGTTTTATTAGGTTCTACCTTTGCGACCTCTAGTAGAATTTATATCGCCTTGGCGATCGTCTGCAGATGCGTTCTTGTACGGGTTCCATGACGGATGTTGGTATTGGGCTTGTGTATCTCTCTTCTTTGTGGCAGGTGGAAGAGAAGTTCATTGTCATCTTCAGTCCGTGGAATATGGATGTGGCGGGTTATGGTTTCCCGCTTGTTCCTCAGTTGAATCAGTCTTCTTTCCTAATATTTCCTCCTATATGGAGTGAATTGGATGAACATGTTTCGTTGGTATTGCAAGGATCTTCCTCCCATCGAATGCTCTCTGCGTATGGTGCAGTGTGTGTGGTCCTACGGGTTACACTAGATGCGATCTTTGAAGAAGCTTATGACATTGTTGTGATACAATTTCATATGATTTTTTATGATTTGTATCGCCATTTTATCCCTTATGTTATTGTTGTTGTCTGCTTGGCTGTTAATAGCCCATTTGTATCCTCCTCCTCTGTTGGAGCTTAGACATATTTAAGATTAATGCAAGTATGGTTTGATCAAAAAAAAAAAACTATAATTACACCTTAGGTAGTTATACTTCAAAAAGAACAAAAAAATCAAGTTACTAAATGTTTCATAGCATACTATTAAACTTCTTAATCTCAATCGCAACATTCTTCTACGTATATACTGTCATAATTCAAACAAGAACTTAGATCAGATGTTAATATCTAGCTAGTTTAATTTCTGCTATTTTTCATTGTATACATATGTATCATTCCACAGATGTATCAGGTCACTGTGGAATGATAAAGAAAAAACTTATCAGTTATAAAATTGTAAAGCAGTTGGTGTAAACGTTTTAAAAAATGTTCTCTTTCAAAAAAAAATTTGCAGATGGATTCCCCCTAAAAAGTTTGTTTTAGAGTGACTTCCTTAATTTTAATATAAAAAAGTTGTCTTTGAAGATGCTTGGACCGCCGGACAAACTTCGATTTCGACATCAGCGAGTTCCTTCGAATGCAAGCTTTAGGATTACAAGTAAAGTTTTTCTATGGATCTCTTCTCTCCTTAGCTATCTCTATCCTTTGTTATGTTTTAATTATTCTCGCTTTTCAATTTACCGTCGAGTTTTCTCTCCGGCTGTATTCGACTTAGCCTATTGGCATTTAATTTTAATATAATCAGTTGTAAAAAAAAAGAGTGACTTCCTTACAGAAATTCACTTATTCACATAACGTGTATGTGATATCTGACTAATCAAAACGTATTGTAAGAACGGAAATAAATTCAACTATGGTAATGTCCATGCGAAGTACTGGTCCCAAACTACATTAATTTACATACGTAACTTTGCAGATTTTGGACCTCACATGAGGAGTCCACATCTCTTTATTTTTCAACAAATAAACCCTGTTTGAACCCAACATGCGGTTTTAAAATTTTGAATTATATTAAAGAAATATCCCAGGGAAGTGATAAGTGATTTTAAGCGTTCAAGTAAATAGTATAAATTAATAAGAATGTTTTAGTATTTTCTAATCTTTTTCTAGTAGTATAAGATATAGGAAAAAAATTCTACAAAAAAAAAAATCTAAGAAAATGTAATTGTGTCCCATGAATGGCATTTGAACCCCACAAAAAACATGCACTTAAAAGCCAACAAATCTCCCAAACCCTAACAGCAACCCTTCATTGAATCATGCAAATGCAAACCTCTTTGCTTTGCCATTAAAGTCACAGTCATATGCTCTGGCTTTTGTTGAGGGGACCATATCTCTCACTTTCTTGCCTTCACATCCATTTCTTGGATTCAACTCCTCCACTCTTACATACATATATGTATGCAAATTCTCTCCTTATTATTTTTTTTTCTCAAAAAGAAAATTGGTAAGTTTCAAAAAAAAGAAAAAAAATTGGCGAATTGTTTGGCCAGCAATAATTAAAGATCATAAATATATGGAAAATGAAAAAAAAAAGAGACTAGATTTTGAGGGACAAGCATATCTTGTCCTTTTCGTTGTATGTGACCTCACAATGTTCAGCTATATATAAGGACCATACTTCAAAGTAATATAGGAAATACATGATGGAAGATATTTTATTTTAAGTAGAAGAAAACAGAACTAAAGAATGAGAGGAAGCCCAAAATTAATAGCTACAGAACAAATGCAAGTGGAGTTGAAAACAACATGAAGAGCTCACTGGTCTCTTTCAGTGTTAAACAATCAATACTAACTCTCCATCATTTCATCGAATTCACCAAACTCATTTTTATTTCTTATATACAATAACGCCATGGTCAATCAAATACCTCACGGTATGATCTTCATTACACATTACGAATAGGATTCATTTTTGTAGAAAAATTGTTCTTTTTTACTAGTAAATGAAAATGAGTTTTGTGTTGAACCGACTCTAGTGTGATTTGATTTTACTAAGAAACTAGATTAAGATCCGCACCTTGCGCGGGATAAAAATTATATATATAAATTATTTTATGTATTATATGTTCTTACATATTATGAAATAATAAATATATATTAAATAATTAAAAGTCAGTAACTATTACATATATAATAAAATTGGTGCGAACGTATAAATCAATTTTATTAATACAAACAATTTTTTAAAAAAAATTGATAGGATATGTAATTAAATTTAAATGATATTAACATACATAATATATTTTTAATATTAATGTCTATTTTTTTTTAATGGTGTTTTCTACTCATATGTTTTTTTTATCATGTGTATCTTTAATAGCAAAAATTTTAAATTACTGATAACAAAATTTTCATTGTGAGACTAATAATTTTAGTAATTGATAATTTAAAAAAAATTATCAATGTTAGTTCAAAACTTTTATCAAAAAAATTATTCAAAGTAAATTTTGAAACTAAAATATTTATTTATTCAATATGGTTTATAGTTTAATTTAGAATGATATATATAGACATATATATTTTAAATCTTAATGATTAATTAAATTAGACTTTTACTTATATGATTTTGTAATCATTTGTATTTTGTCATAACAAAAATTTTAAACCATGGATCTAAAATTTGAATGTGAGACTTTTAACAATTTTAGTAATTTATAGTCATTTTTAAAATTCAAAATATAAAATATACAGAAAAATCTAAATTTTATAATATGGTTATTTTGTTTTTTAAGTTATTTTAATAGTTTTAAATTAAACAAATTTGATAGAAGATACATTTTTTTTATCAGATCTTTTTTATTCAAAATCATTAATTGTCATATATATTTTACCCACATTAGGCAATTCCGTAATCTTTATTTAAGGAAATAATAATTGACATTAATAATGAATTTATGGTTAGTTTAATAAAAGTTTATTATATAAGTAGATGGACCAACCTATTTCTCAGTAATTTAAGAATCATCCTAATGACGTATACGCTACAAAAGAAGTTGTAATGTTTCACAAATAATATATAGGGGATATATAGCTTTTTAATAAATAAATATAATGTATCTGAACATACGAATGAGTTCATAATGAACCATAAGACTCTACAAATCAGCATCAACCGACCCAAATCTTGAAATTCAGCATGAAAAACGTAACTACCTAGCTCTTGTCTTATCCCTGTTGTTAGCTATAACCCCTGCGACAACGTTTGATGTTCCAGCCGCCATTGTTTAGCAATATTTTTTGTCAGTAGCTATAAAATTGATTGAGATCAGATTGTCGTTAATTTTTCAACGTGTCACAGACTGGGATACAAATAATATGAAGTTTTTTTTTCTTTGTAACACAATATAATATGAAGTATTAGTATAAAGAAATGAGAGTTGAAAATAGGCGTTAGGAAAGAAAAATGATTGAATGAGTAAGCTACACATAGGCAATGACAGCAACATATGAAGACAATAGGCTCTCTAAACTTCTCTAAACTTGTGTAGATATGCGAAATGTCAATAAAAATATAATTACATACAAATGCGAATTATTTTAGCTTTTGGAAGGTCTAAGCTTTGGTGGGTTAGTGATTATCATTATTGTCTGAAACTGATATGGGTCTTGTTTCTTTTATATGGACCACCATTTATGAATATTCCTATATATGTAACAATTATAATATAGTGAAAGCATCTTTTCAGATGATGGTTTAACGATGTATGTGGGGAACTTCTCTACATTATGTGATTTCTCCGGCCCCTTGTCAATTTTCTTTCTTTTTAAAACAAACGAAATTTTAAGAAAGGAAATATAAACTTTTATACTATTTTTTTTAATATTACAAGCCTCGTGCGTGGAAAATGAGTCTGGTATACACAAGTTCATGTCAACTTTTGTTGATATAAAATATACACTGGTTACTGATAAGCTTATAATGTCAGCCGAAACAAAGTGATTCCTTTGGTGATTTTACCCATAAGCTTTATAACGGGCCTTTTCTTAAACGGGCCTTTTGTTTCGGCCCATGTGTTGTAATATCTTCAAACCTCGACGGAGGTTTTCTGATTCTCAACCCTACCCTCCTCCTCACTCCACCGGCGGCTTCATCAGTCACCTTCCTCTCTCCGTTCAAAAACGGATGCAACAACAACTCCGAAGCGCTTCCTCTCTCTCCATGTTCCCTTGCGAAACACTTCTCCATAAACAACCGTGCGTCACAAGGAACACTCTCTGTAATCTCCGGTGCGTTTCCACCCAATAAACGAGACTTTATATCATCAACACAAACCCCTAACCATGGATGCTTACCGTTATACATCTCCAAAACCACGCAACCCAACGACCACAAATCTAGGGTTTTCTCAACGGTGGTACCGTCACGTACCGACTCTGGAGACATGTATAGAGGCGTTCCGACAAAAGGAGAACTAGCTTCCCAACAAACTGACTCATCTCCTGCCTTAACCGTCAATCCAAAATCCGAAATCTTTAACTCGTACGAGCAATACCATGTTTCTTGATCGTAACGTGGGAAGAGAAGGAGATTCGCCGGTTTAAGATCGCAATGAACATAACCGTGATCATGAACCGAAGCCAACCCTTGTAGAATCATCCGAGTGAAGTCTTTGATAACCGGATCCGATAATCTTCGGTTTACGCGGATGTAGTCTGTTAGGTTACCACCAGCTGCGTACTCTATGGCCATCTTGTAGACTTTCTTTCCGTTGGAATCGGTTTCTTGAATCAGAGAGTTACCAAAGATTGCACGACTCCTTGACATCCTCTGAGTTCGGTGAGGACACGAAACTCTCTCTCGATGGAGTTGTAATCTTCGGAGTCTGAGGTCTTGACGGCGTTGTGGAACGTTGTGCCGTCGTCTTTTGTGTAGCTGAAGAGATCGACGGAGCCGTACGTACCCTTTCCTAGAGACTTGATGAATTTCGTATCGGGTTTGGGCTGATCGATCTTTGGTTTCTTTCTGTAACGTCGCATGTTTTCGTGATCGAGTCGCTCTGATTAATGTTGATGGTTTTCGTTCTTTGTGTATCTTGTTAATATTTATAAACCCTCTAGAGAGTCGAGTTACGTAGAGACTAGCAAGAAAGGAAAAAGAAACCCTAGTATTATATATTGAAAAAAGGAAATATGGAGTCACCTTCTAGAAGCACCTCTCGATCTTGCTTTCAGACGCCTATAGAGGTGTTCGATAATGAAGAGAAAACTTATGAGAAATCATAATGTAAGATATGCAATCTCCTGAGCCTCTCTACCTCTCTTCTCTCTTTCCTCTTTTAGTTTCCAAAAAAAAAAACTCTTTCCTTTTTTGCTTTATCTTGTTTGATGCTATATATATGTGTTGCAAACTTGCAATGTGTGCATGCTTTGATTGTTGACGTAGTACTCATGTTAAATTTGCTTTCTTATAGAACTTGAATACTCGGCATTTTGAAAATTGATAAGGAAGAATATTGGA